>CM026560.1:7086534-7269301 GCA_015143295.1 Tetracentron sinense | reverse complement strand
CAAGCTCTTGGAGCTTGTTTTAAACCATAGAGGGCCCTTTTTAGTCGATAAACTTGATCAAGGTGATGTGGATCTTCAAACCCTTTTGGTTGTTCCACATAGACTTCTTCATGTAGAATGCCATTCAGAAAGGCACTCTTAACATCCATTTGAAAAAGTTTGAATTTCATATTACAAGCCACAGCTAGAAGAATTCTTATTGATTCTAGCCTGGCTACAGGAGCAAAAGTTTCATCGAAGTCAATACCTTCAATTTGGGTGTATCCTTGTGCAACTAACCTAGCCTTATTTCTTATGATAGTACCTTTTTCATCAGATTTGTTCTTGAAAATCCATTTGGTACCTATCACATTTGTATTGTTAGGCCTAGGTACTAAATACCAAACATCATTCCTAGTAAACTGAAGTAACTCTTCTTGCATTGCATTTATCCAATTATCATCTGCAAGAGCTTCAGCTACATTCTTGGGTTCAAAAGATGAAGTATAGCAAATGTAGCTAACTTCATTTTCAATTTGTTTCCTCGTTCTCACTCCACTTTCAACATCACCAATAATATCAGTGGAGGTGTGAGGACTCATGACCCTAGGATGTGTAGGTTTTAATGGAGATGTTTGCTTATCAATAGGTGGAGTTGAAATAATTTCAACATTTTCATTTTCAGCACTTTCATCATCCTCACATTGCACATTTTCAACACCAGAGTCATCCACAATTACATTTATGGACTCCATAATTGTAGAGGTTCTCAAGTTATACACTCGATAAGCTCTACTGTTGGTGGAATACCCAAGAAATATCCCTTCATCACTCCGGGATTCAAATTTGCCCAGTTGCTCTCTATCCTTAAGGATATAGCATTTACTTCCGAATTCTCGAAAGTACTTGACACTAGGTTTCTTGTTATTCCACAACTCATATGGGGTTTTCCTTGTTCCAGGTCTTACAAAAACTCTATTAACTATATAGCAAGCAGTGTGAACTGCCTCAGCCCAGAAATGAGAAGCTAGATTGTTGCTATGAAGCATAACTCTAGCCATCTCTTGGAGAACCCTGTTCTTCCTCTCTACTACACCATTCTGCTGAGGTGTAATAGGTGCAGAAAATTCATGTTTGATACCCGACTCATCACAAAAGTCGTTGTACTTAGAGTTTTCAAACTCCTTTCCATGATCACTTCGAATTCGAGTGATTGGGCATCTTTTCTCATTTTGAATTTTCAGGCAAATACTTTTGAAATTGTCAAAAGCATCGGATTTCTCTCTTATAAATGCCACCCATGACATTCTAGAGAAATCATCAACCATGACTAGGATGTATCGCTTTCCACCTAGACTTTCAGTTCTTGTAGGACCCATAAGGTCCATATGAATTAATTCCAGTGGATATGAAGTAGCAATACTTGAAGTCTTCTTATGTGGGGTCCTAATTTGTTTACCAATTTGGCATGGCCCACACACAGCAGTAGAAGGCTTTCCTAGTTTGGGAACACCTCTCACAATGTAGAGCCCCGGACCTTCTCACATTTATGCATGACCCTTCGTAGTCATTTTTCCTTTAAAGTAATGCAATTAATAAATAAGGAAGAAATTGGAAATTCTGAAACGTCAGAAATGTTCGTTTTCGAAGTACGAACCCAACGCAAGTTGAATCGTCAAAATCGGACGAACGAGTCAAAAGTTATGGCCAAAACAGTTTGGACCTACAGACCACCGATCGCTCGGTCCATGGAGCGATCGATCGGTCCAAAACCGATCGCTCGGAGGCTATCGACTGGTCGAGATTTTTCTATGGGGAAATTTTCCAGAGAGTGAAATTTCAACCGATCGCTCGGTTATGAAACCGATCGATCGGTAGGCAACCGATCGATCGGTCATTAACACCGATCGCTCGGCCCTCGCGTTTTACAGAATCTTCACTAAGGGCATTTTCGGCATTCGGGTGTTATACCCTTTCTTATATAGGATTGCCCGAGCCTTTAGGGCTCATTCTCAACCCTTAGAGTCTTTTGAGAGATAGAGAGAAAGGAGAAGGTTTTCCTAAACCTAGGGTTTCCATTTTGAAGAGGAATCAAAGGGGTTTGAGACCCTAGATCATCCTCAAGCACGTTTTCCTTCAAGATCTCGGCTCAAGCTCGGGTGGAGCTCGTGTTCCAAGCTAGGGCAGCAACTCACGGTCGTTTGGAAGAGGGGTTTCTTCCTCATCTTTTCAAGGTCGGTACTTTTTACTACCCTCCTAGTTATGGCCTCTCATTTCCTTATTTCTTCTTGTTTTCCTTCATATATATATATATATATATTATGAGATGGGTGGTATGTATGGTAAATGGAGATGGATGTTGGCAAATGGATGCCGTGTGGATGATGTAATGAATGAATGGGGAAGGGCATTGTACTAATAATAAACATACAAGTGTGATGTGAGTATAACCCACCTAGAAAAGCATGTTGTAGGGTTAATAAATAATGAATGTACCATGTTTGATGAAATGCCAAGGTGAATAAAATGAATGATAAATTAAGAAAATGCATGTTTAAGGTTTATGGAAATTGCTAGGGTTATGATAGTGTGGTTGTTCGCTTTCCCTAAATGATATCAATATTAAATTGCCCAAATCATTGATGTTATGTGTTATGAATTACTCAAATGCCATATTTAATTCCAAATGCAAGTATGCACACGACCTCACGAGCACGCATACATGACATGAATTACCGAGGTTTTCAAGAATGGGATTTAGAGGTAGGGCATATCGTACGATATGTTTTACCTCGCTTTTGGCAAGGACAAGACAATCATGCATTTTCATAAGAAGGGTCTCCCTTCCCTCACAAGTGCATACATAACATAAGAAGGGCCTCCCTTCCCTCGCAAGTACATCTCACAAGAACATCTCACAAGTGAAAGGACATGACAAGCATGGGCATTTAGGAAGAAGGGTCTCCCTTCCCTCACAAGTAGTTTACTTTTTCAAGCAAGCATGACAAGACATGGCATGACAAGCATAATCATTCTAGGAAGAAGGGTCTCCCTTCCCTCACAAGTAGTTTACTTTCCAAGCAAGCATGACATGGCATGACACGCATGATACGATAGGATAAGACAAACGTGACAAGCTTCCAAGCAAGGAAATGGTATTTTCAGTCAAGTCAAGTGCACGGTGTTTTCAAGGGTTTTATCGGCTTTTATGAATTCAAGCATGATTATATACTCCTTTACTTTATTGTCATGATATGAATTATTCCTGCTTTATATGCTATGAATTGTTTCCTTCTAACTTATAAGAATTATTCCTGCATTATGTATGTTATCTGTACGCTATGACTGTTGGTTAGTGCTTAGTACCCGCTGAGTATTCCATGCTCAGCCGTACTTCTTATGTCGGCAGGTGATGGCGGAGCAGCTGCTCCATTTGATATCTGTGCTCCGAGCCCTTGGGTGGAGGAGGAGTACGTCGAGGAGCCTTTGGAGGAACCTCCCGTAGAGGGTTACCATTAGGTGGTTGTAGATTCTGAGTGAATAACTGTGGGTGAGATGAGAGATATACTTTCATGTATTTTGGCGGGTCTGTCCGCACTTTCTTTTGGTTACTTTTGTATAACTTGGATTTGCGCATGTATATTCATAGAGGTTTGGTTAGACTTCCGCTGTGTTTTATAGTTATATTTCCGCTATATTGTCCTCTATGGTATATGCTCTGTGGGTTTTGCAGGTTGGTTGTCAAGCAAGTCATGATTAGTCGTCCAAAGTTCACTCTAACTCCTAGGGTGGGTTTTGGGTCGCGACAGAAGTGGTATCAGAGCTTAGGCTTTAGGTCTCTAGGGTCACTTAGAATCTTATGCCACGACTTGACAAGAGCATATGTCAGGAAACAAGTTAGGAAGGAAGTAAGTCGGGAGCGAGTCTGGTTCCAAGTGTAAGACTAAACCTTAGTCTTAGTCTAAAATGGTTGCTTTAACCAAGTACGGTCCTAGGTACGCTAGAACACTAAAGTATAAGTACAATGTGATGAATACTTTGATGACTTGATGTGCTGTATATTAATATTATACAACTAATACAGATTGAATTATTGCGAAATGACATTGAAATAAACTGTGGTTTCAAGTTAGACTCATGTGGTGTTATTATTCTCAGGACTTTAGTCATGAGACGGAACACACGGGGTCGTGGGCCACATACCAGAGCTTCCTCTTCTTCACGGGATGAGGATGAGCAGCCGGACCTCTCTCAGGTCTTAAGCTCTATTGCTGAGACACTCGCCATCCTGGCAGCTCGGCAAACTATACCGGCATCAGCGGCACCTACTCCACCGCCCGCAGCTCCAGTACATCGTACAGCTGGAGTTGAGGCATTCAGGAGATTGAGGCCTCCATCCTTCCACGGGAGTGTGGACCCTCTTACTGCGGAGGCTTGGATCCTCCAAGTTGAGAAGATATTTGCGGTGCTCTCTCCTACAGAGGAAGAGAAAGTGGCATGGGCAGTTTTTATGCTAGAGGGCGAAGCCCACCATTGGTGGTTGTCCGCATTGAGGACACGGGACTTGACCATGCAAGGTCAACCGTGGACTTGGGAAGAGTTCAAAGATACTTTTTACAAGAAGTATTTTCCGATCGGTGCACGGGAAAAGAAAGAGAGAGAGTTCATCAACCTTGAGCAAGGTTCGATGTCTGTGGCCGCTTATGAGGCCAAGTTCTCAGAATTGTCGAGATTCGCGCCTCATATGGTTGCTACTGAGGCAATGAAGGCGAGAAGATTTGAGCAAGGGCTCAAGGATGTTATTATGGAGAAGGTTTCCGTTTTCAGGCATGCTACCTACCCTGAAGTGGTAGACAAGGCCTTATTGGTCGAGGCCAATTCCGAAGCGGTGTCTAAGAAGAGAGAGTTGGCGAGAGGCCAAGCCAATAGTTCAGCACCTCCAGAGAGGCGGGCCCGGACTGGTCCTTATCAGTATACATGGCCAGCACCACAGATGAGGCCGACTTATGCGCCTCCAGCACCCCGGCAGTACGTGCCACAGGCACCTCGACCTCAGGCTCTTCCGGCCCCACGGCCAGTTACCCCTCAGGCAGCGAGGTATACACCACCTCCGGTCCCTCCAGCCTACACATATGAGGTCTGAACTTCATGCGGCAAAAGGCATCCGGCAGGAGATTGCCGAAGAGCATCTGGTGGATGTTATCATTGCGGTCGCCAGGGCCACATGATCAGGGATTGCCCTAGCCGGCATTTACCAGGCCAGTCTCAGGGTAGTAGGCCCCCGACACGCCCAGCAGGATCATACCAGGCGTCATCTCAGACTACCCGGTCTACACCTCAGTCTCGCCAGGCGAACCAGGGGCGTGTATTTGCTTTGACAGAGGGTGATGCACTTGCATCTGATGATGTGGTGCAAGGTACGCGTTTGGAGTTATTTTCTTTATTCGTGATTGTTATGTTATGCTATATTTTTGTGTACGTACTCGGCATGTTCTATATGTATATAAACCTACACGTATACGTTGTTGATGCATGGATTAACTCCGCTAGTTAAAATTTCAGGAACCCTACTAGTCAATGAGTATTTGGCTCGAGTGTTGATTGATACCGGGTCTACTCATTCGTTTGTCTCGCCGAGTTTTTCAGAAGGCTTTTCTGTGGAGCCTAGTCAGCTAAAACCGGAGTTAGCCATTTCGACTCCGCTCGGCAAAACAGTATTGGCAGATAAAGTGTATAGAAATAGTGCGGTCCAAGTTGGAAGCCACGAGTTGGCGGTTGACCTCATCGTCCTTGGATTCCAAGACTTTGATATTATATTGGGAATGGATTGGTTAGCAGCACATCATGGGCATGTAGCTTGCTTTGAGAAGATGGTACTCTTCAAGCCGGTAAAAGGAAAACCATTTCACTTTCGGGGGTTAAAAAGTAGAGACATTGCCCGTTTTGCGGCGTTGAGCTTAGCTAACCCCGAGGCAAAGGACTCATCGACTATTCCGGTTGTGAGTGAGTTCCTGGATGTATTTCCAGAGGAGTTGCCAGGATTGCCTCCAGACAGGGAGATTGAGTTTATGATCGAGCTTGCACCAGGCACAGCTCCTGTATTCAGAGCTCCATATAGAATGGCCCCTATTGAACTCAAGGAATTAAAGACTCAGTTGGAGGAATTGCAAGGCCTTGGCTTCATTCGACCAAGTGTCTCACCATGGGGTGCCCCGGTGTTGTTTGTTAAGAAGAAAGATGGCTCGATGCGGATGTGTGTCGATTACAGGCAATTGAACAAAGTCACTATAAAGAATAGGTATCCCTTGCCTAGGATTGATGACTTGTTCGATCAGTTGAAGGGAGCGAGATTTTTCTCAAAGATAGATCTTCGATCGGGTTATCACCAGTTGAAGATTAAGGCGGAAGATGTTCCCAAAACTGCTTTCAGGACTCGATATGGACACTACGAGTTCTTGGTGATGCCTTTTGGACTCACGAACGCACCGGCAGCCTTTATGGATTTGATGAACCGGGTGTTCCGGCCATATCTTGATAGGTGCGTGATTGTGTTTGTTGATGACATTTTGGTTTATTCCCAGACACGGGAAGATCACACACGCGACCTACGCCTTGCTTTGGAAATGCTAAGAGAGCACAAGCTATACGCCAAACTTAGCAAGTGTGAGTTTTGGTTGGAAGAGGTGGCATTCCTAGGCCACGTGGTATCAGCGGAAGGCATTTCGGTAGATCCAAAGAAGATAGAGGCAGTTATGAGTTGTGCGAGGCCCAAGAGTGTCACGGAGATACGCAGCTTTCTTGGGTTGGCAGGCTACTATAGGAGATTCGTAGAGGGTTTCTCCAGCCTTGCAGCACCGCTCACTTACATGACAAGGAAGAACGCTAAGTTCGTATGGAGCGACAAGTGTGAGATCAGTTTCACGGAACTGAAGAAGAGGCTTACCACAGCTCCTGTCCTTACGGTGCCATCCGGACCTTATGGGTATGAGGTGTATAGTGATGCCTCACACGTTGGACTTGGGTGTGTACTCATGCAGCACAAGAAAGTCATTGCCTATGCATCAAGGCAGTTGAAGGAGCATGAGAAGAACTATCCTACGCACGACTTGGAGCTTGCGGCGGTCGTGTTTGCACTTAAGATTTGGCGTCATTACCTTTATGGGGTGGAGTTCTATGTGTTCACTGATCACAAGAGTCTCAAGTATCTCTTTTCCCAAAAGGAGCTGAATCTAAGGCAAAGGCGTTGGATGGAATTTCTCAAGGACTATGATTGTACCATTCAATACCACCCGGGTAAAGCAAATGTAGTGGCTGATGCTTTGAGTAGAAGACCTCCGGGGTTATTAGCATGCATGTTAGTGCAGGAATGGAAGCTACTTGAAGACTTGGCAAATCTGGACATTAGTGTGAATGACTCTGTCCGTAGTCCTATCTTGGCAAATGTCACGGTTCGGCCATACATTATAGATTTGATCCAAGAATACCAAGCCACGGATGCTGAATTGTTGGCTTATCGGAACAAGGAAGTTGCTAAGGGTAGTGAGGACTTCTCTCTCACTAGCCGAGGTGCTATCACATTCAAGGGAAGGCTGTGTGTTCCAGCCAATGCAAATCTTCGGAGGGAGATTATGGATGAAGCCCACCGGGCAAAGTACACTGTGCATCCAGGGGGTACGAAGATGTACCGGAACCTCAAGAGTCACTTTTGGTGGCGGAATATGAAGAGGGAGGTTGCGGAATATGTAGCTCGGTGCTTGGTGTGCCAACAGGTGAAAGCAGAACACGTGCGGCCCGCAGGTCTATTACAGTCCCTTCCGATTCCCGAGTGGAAATGGGAGAACATATCCATGGATTTCATAGTTGGCTTGCCAAAGACGGCAAGGGGTTCAGATGCGATATGGGTAGTAGTGGATCGTTTGACGAAGTCCGCTCACTTCTTGCCTTACCGAACTACTTTCAACTCTAGTCAGTTAGCTGCTTTGTACATCAAGGAAGTGGTGAGGTTGCACGGAGTGCCTGTCAGTATTGTGTCGGATCGGGATCCAAGATTCACTTCACGATTCTGGAAAAGCTTTCAGGAAGCTATGGGTTCCCGACTTGATTTCAGCACTGCTTTTCATCCACAAACGGATGGACAAACCGAGAGGGTGAACCAAGTAATAGAAGATATGCTTCGGGCTTGTATGCTGGATTTCAAAGGCAGTTGGGAAGAGCACTTGCCTTTGGTGGAGTTCGCCTACAACAATAGCTATCAGGCGAGTATCCAAATGGCTCCTTTCGAGGCTTTGTATGGGCGAAGCTGCAGGTCTCCTCTCTACTGGGATGAGGTAGGAGAAAGAAAAGTACTTGGTCCGGAGTTAATTGAGCAAACTGCTAGTATAGTCAAGATCATCCGGGATCGGTTGAAAGCCGCTCAAGATCTCCAAAAGAGCTATGCAGACACGCGCCGCAGGGACTTGGAATTTCAAGTAGGGGATCGAGTCTTTGTGAAAGTATCTCCTAGCAAAGGGATTATGAGATTCGGCAAAAGAGGCAAGCTTAGTCCTCGCTATGTTGGACCGTTTGAGATTATCACGCGGGTTGGTGAAGTTGCTTACCGAGTAGCTCTTCCACCTTACATGGCCGCGGTTCACAACGTTTTCCACGTGTCTATGCTTCGGAAGTACATTGCGGACCCTTCGCATATACTAGAATTGGAACCATTGGAAATTCGAGAAGATCTCACGTTGGTTGAGAAGCCGATTCACATATTGGATCGGAGAGATCAAGTGCTTCGCAACAAGACAATCCCTTTGGTTCTTGTGCAATGGAAACACCATGCTCGGGAAGAAGCTACATGGGAGCGTGAAGCCGAAGTCAAAGCGAAGTACCCGGAATTGTTTGAATGAATTTTGTATAGGTTTTGTATATGTAGCTTGTAATATTGTTTGATTCTGTAATGCATGTCTCATCCAAATTTCGAGGACGAAATTTTTGTAAGGGGGGAAGGATGTAGAGCCCCGGACCTTCTCACATTTATGCATGACCCTTCGTAGTCATTTTTCCTTTAAAGTAATGCAATTAATAAATAAGGAAGAAATTGGAAATTCTGAAACGTCAGAAATGTTCGTTTTCGAAGTACGAACCCAACGCAAGTTGAATCGTCAAAATCGGACGAACGAGTCAAAAGTTATGGCCAAAACAGTTTGGACCTACAGACCACCGATCGCTCGGTCCATGGAGCGATCGATCGGTCCAAAACCGATCGCTCGGAGGCTATCGACTGGTCGAGATTTTTCTATGGGGAAATTTTCCAGAGAGTGAAATTTCAACCGATCGCTCGGTTATGAAACCGATCGATCGGTAGGCAACCGATCGATCGGTCATTAACACCGATCGCTCGGCCCTCGCGTTTTACAGAATCTTCACTAAGGGCATTTTCGGCATTCGGGTGTTATACCCTTTCTTATATAGGATTGCCCGAGCCTTTAGGGCTCATTCTCAACCCTTAGAGTCTTTTGAGAGATAGAGAGAAAGGAGAAGGTTTTCCTAAACCTAGGGTTTCCATTTTGAAGAGGAATCAAAGGGGTTTGAGACCCTAGATCATCCTCAAGCACGTTTTCCTTCAAGATCTCGGCTCAAGCTCGGGTGGAGCTCGTGTTACAAGCTAGGGCAGCAACTCACGGTCGTTTGGAAGAGGGGTTTCTTCCTCATCTTTTCAAGGTCGGTACTTTTTACTACCCTCCTAGTTATGGCCTCTCATTTCCTTATTTCTTCTTGTTTTCCTTCATATATATATATATATATTATGAGATGGGTGGTATGTATGGTAAATGGAGATGGATGTTGGCAAATGGATGCCGTGTGGATGATGTAATGAATGAATGGGGAAGGGCATTGTACTAATAATAAACATACAAGTGTGATGTGAGTATAACCCACCTAGAAAAGCATGTTGTAGGGTTAATAAATAATGAATGTACCATGTTTGATGAAATGCCAAGGTGAATAAAATGAATGATAAATTAAGAAAATGCATGTTTAAGGTTTATGGAAATTGCTAGGGTTATGATAGTGTGGTTGTTCGCTTTCCCTAAATGATATCAATATTAAATTGCCCAAATCATTGATGTTATGTGTTATGAATTACTCAAATGCCATATTTAATTCCAAATGCAAGTATGCACACGACCTCACGAGCACGCATACATGACATGAATTACCGAGGTTTTCAAGAATGGGATTTAGAGGTAGGGCATATCGTACGATATGTTTTACCTCGCTTTTGGCAAGGACAAGACAATCATGCATTTTCATAAGAAGGGTCTCCCTTCCCTCACAAGTGCATACATAACATAAGAAGGGCCTCCCTTCCCTCGCAAGTACATCTCACAAGAACATCTCACAAGTGAAAGGACATGACAAGCATGGGCATTTAGGAAGAAGGGTCTCCCTTCCCTCACAAGTAGTTTACTTTTTCAAGCAAGCATGACAAGACATGGCATGACAAGCATAATCATTCTAGGAAGAAGGGTCTCCCTTCCCTCACAAGTAGTTTACTTTCCAAGCAAGCATGACATGGCATGACACGCATGATACGATAGGATAAGACAAACGTGACAAGCTTCCAAGCAAGGAAATGGTATTTTCAGTCAAGTCAAGTGCACGGTATTTTCAAGGGTTTTACCGGCTTTTATGAATTCAAGCATGATTATATACTCCTTTACTTTATTGTCATGATATGAATTATTCCTGCTTTATATGCTATGAATTGTTTCCTTCTAACTTATAAGAATTATTCCTGCATTATGTATGCTATCTGTACGCTATGACTGTTGGTTAGTGCTTAGTACCCGCTGAGTATTCCATGCTCAGCCGTACTTCTTATGTCGGCAGGTGATGGCGGAGCAGCTGCTCCATTTGATATCTGTGCTCCGAGCCCTTGGGTGGAGGAGGAGTACGTCGAGGAGCCTTTGGAGGAACCTCCCGTAGAGGGTTACCATTAGGTGGTTGTAGATTCTGAGTGAATAGCTGTGGGTGAGATGAGAGATATACTTTCATGTATTTTGGCGGGTCTGTCCGCACTTTCTTTTGGTTACTTTTGTATAACTTGGATTTGCGCATGTATATTCATAGAGGTTTGGTTAGACTTCCGCTGTGTTTTATAGTTATATTTCCGCTATATTGTCCTCTATGGTATATGCTCTGTGGGTTTTGCAGGTTGGTTGTCAAGCAAGTCATGATTAGTCGTCCAAAGTTCACTCTAACTCCTAGGGTGGGTTTTGGGTCGCGACACACAAGCTCTTGCTTAGAGATTTTACATAGGTCTTTGAAGTTCATGTGACCTAGTCTTCGGTGCCACAAATCAACCTCCTCAATTCTAGTCTTATAACAGACATTTGAGGGATTAGGACTGGGAGTTAAGCCGTAGCAATTGTCAATGGTTCTCAATCCTTCTAGAACACACTTACCTTTACCATTAATGACTAAGCATTTATTTTGGGTAAAGTGCACAGCATGATTATCATCACATAGTTGACTTATGCTAATTAAATTAGCTTTCAGTCCTTCAACAAACAAGGCATCTTTCAATTTAGGTATGCCTGGTGAATTGATGATACCCTTTCCTTTGACTAAAGACTTGCTTCCATCACCAAAAGTAACAGTCCCATCAGGACAGTCCTCAAATTGAATAAATAAGGACTTGTTACCTGTCATATGCCGAGAACACCCACTGTCGAAGTACCACATTTCTGTGTTTTGGGCTTTCAAGGCAGTATGAATGACAAAGCACTTAAGGTCTTCCTTTCTCACATACACAGTCTTTAAACTTTGTTTAGATCTTTGATCATTAATCTGTGTAGTAGAGACCTTTTTCCTTTTTGTCCTCCTTGACCTTTTTCTGTTTTGTTCAGTTCTAGTTTTTTGATAAGTCAAATTATTTCCTCTTGAATAATCATTTGGAATAAATTGACCAGTCCTTGTCCTAGAGATTTGAGCAATTCTATTAACATCATCACTCAACATTCTAGACTTTTCAGCTAGAACCTGAATCTGCCTTTGAAGAGTCCCTTGACTTTGATTTTGGTTCCATGAACCATTTCGGGGAGCTCTCCTAAATGCATTACAATTAGGTCGAATGTGACCTCTCACACCACAAAAGTGACATGTGGGTATGAATCTTGGTAGAGGAGGAAGATTTCTTCTAACTGGAATTTGATTCCTTAAAGCATTCACTTTAGGAGCTGTATTTCTAGGCTTTACAAAATTTGTATAAGCCTTAGTACTTGATGTAGAAGGTAAATTTTCTTTAGGTTCAGAATGTATTGGCTCAAACACTGCACTAGCCATTGTTCCAACAGCTAAAGGACCAGTTGGTGTGTCAACATGTCCTATCCCAGATCTACTAGAATTTGATCCATACTTTCTAACTAATTCATCTAGGCAGCTGGTGTTACCAAACATTCTTACTTCTTTTTCAAGAGTATAGACCTTCTGAATCAAGTCAGTCTTGTCTTTAAGGGTAATTTGGTGTTCTTTTTCAAGAAATTTCACCTTATCAACAAGAGAAACTTTAAAAGTTTCCAGCTCCATTTGCAGAGTTCTTAACTCTTCAATTTCTTTCATGGAAGTGTCTCTTTCAACTTCTAATTTTCTGACCACATTAGTCAATGAGACATTCTCTTCCAAAAGACATTGAACTTTTATAACAAATGCTTCATTTTCATTTTTCAACTGACTAACTAGTGCACTCTTCTCTTCTGCTACTAGTTTACAGATATCTCTTTCATTTTGAATGAGTTTGAGTTTTTTGCTCAAAGAGATTTTTGTTTTAGTCAGTTTCAAACTTTCAGCATACAACTTATCATAAGTTGTTTTCAAATCTTCATCACTTTCAGAGTCAGTTTGACTCTTCTGTAAGTCATCACTAGACTCAGTATGAATACTCTCATCACTTCTATCCTTTTCATCAACCGCAGAGGTAGTCTCAAGAATCCCAAAAAGGGAAACAGTGAAAGCCGTATGATTTCCAGTATCTTCACTTGAAGAGGAACTGTCCGATTCTTCATTCTCGGAATCACTGTCATCCCAACAGGCATTCATCACCTTGCCCTTACTCTTCTTCTTGTTAGGACAGTTAGGTGAAATATGACCGAAGCCATGGCATTCATAACATTGAACACCTTGGGATTTCTTGTCGCCACTTTTGGAATTTTTCTTGTTTTCCCAGGGCTTAGACTTTGACTTATCAAAAGATTTTCCTCCCTGTTTGGGATTAAACCTCTTTTTCGTTCTAAAAAATTTTTGAAATTTTTTAACAAAAAGAGCCATTTCTTCCTCATTCATTTCTCCATCACTGTCATCCTCATCCAAAGTTTCCTTGATGGTTTTCAAGGCTAAAGATTTATTCTTCTTGGATGGACGTAGATTGAGTTCATAGGTTTGGAGTGATCCAACCAATTCCTCAATCTTTAGAGAGTCAACATTTTTACTCTCTTCGATTGCAGTGACTTTGGGTTGAAATCTCTCTGGGAGAGATCTAAGGACTTTTCTAACTATTTTGGACTCAGATATTTTCTCACCTAAATTGAAACTAGCGTTGACAATGTCACTAAGTTTTGCATAGAATTCATCAAAAGTGTCATTGTCTTCCATGTTTAAATGTTCAAATTTGGTGGTTAACATTTGGAGTTTTGAGATTTTAACAGTGGTAGTACCCTCATGGGTAATTTCAAGAATGTCCCAAGCCTCCTTTGCTGTTTCACATGAAGAAATTCGTCTGAATTCCTCAGCAGTGACTGCAGTAAAGATAGCATTGAGACCTTTAGTGTTCCATCCACTTGAATCAAGCTCTTCTCTGGTCCATTCATCAGAATATTTGACGACAGTCAAATCACCTACAGTTTTTACGGGCGTAGTCCACCCATTGTGTATAGACATCCAAATTCTCTCGTCAATAGATTTGAGAAAGGCTCTCATTCTAGCTTTCCAGTATGCATAATTATTTCCATCAAAAAGTGGGGGACGAGAGACGGATCCTCCTTCTCTTAGAGTACTCATGATCACGGATAATACAGGATCACACTTAAGGGATTAGCCTTATCAGTGAACAAGCTCTGATACCAATTGAAATTTATCCAGATCAATGATCTCTAAGACCTAGAGGGGGGGTGAATAGGTCTATCTAATAATTTCTATCCAATTTTAATTTTTCAATTAATATGTTTAGAAATCAATGAATAATTCAATCAGACAATCCACACAAATCAAACACAGAAGATTTTTACGTGGAAAACCCTAACGGGAAAAAACCACGGGACCTTGTCCAGCAATAAACTTCACTATGAAAAGATATCAAGTACAAGACAAGACCTTACCAAAGCAGAAACGACGTTCCTAGGTAGAGACTCTTACTCTTGATTTCAACGAACCAGCAGGTTCGATCTCCGCCTTAGCAGCTTCGGTTCTACACCGACCAAATCTTTTCAAGCAACTTCAAATCCACGATCACACACGATCGATCTCCTTCCACGAAGGCTCCGGATCAAACACCGGACACACACACAAGGTGTAGGGTTGTGAATCAATTTAGTAAATTTCAAACCCTAGAGGGATCTCATACAGATCTGAGATCACACAATGCAAGATCAAAGGTTTAGATCTCTACTTGCATTCTCTAGGATCTAAGAAAGAGGAGGGATCAACAAAGATCTAATAAAAGCAATAAGAAAAACCCTAGAAGAGTTTCTCAGACCTCTACTCTTTCAAAAAATATCAAAGACACGAATTAGGTCTCTCAAAAGTTGTTTATATAGGGTTAAAAAAAGAATTCAGAAAAAGAAAAATTCTTTTTACGGGGACCGATCGATCGGTGCTCACTACCGATCGCTCGGTTCACAACGGATCGATCGGTTCTAATGACCGATCGCTCGGTCATAAATCATCTCTCTGGAAAATTTCCCCATACAAAAATTTGGTCCAGTCGATAGCCACCGATCGCTCGGTAGGCCACCGATCGATCGGTCGCAATACCGAGCGATCGGTTGAGACAGAATTTTTGCCAAAACCATTTTCATTTTATTTTTATTTGATTCAACTAAGATCAAATATCTTTGGTAGGCTTAAAACTATCCTCCTAGGTATTCTTAGGGTTATCTAAGTCAAATCCAACCTAGGTAGGGTCTCTAAGTCCATTACCTGTCTAGATCCGGAGTAGAAGCTTTTTCCTTCACTTTCTTCAATCTTCTTTAAGCTTTAGCTCTTCTCTTCTGACAAGTTAAACATGACTCGACGACTCGACTCAACTGACCTATCTAATGATCACGGAATTTGCCAACACCTATTTAGGGATTTACAGGTTGCATAACTTTTGAAGAAACATAAGAAGGATGGACTATAGTTTTTTAATTATCTCCTTTTTGATGTTGACATAGGGGAGAAAGAAATGTAATGAACTGTAATATCTTTTGACTGAAATGAATGAGTACCATTTTTTGAGTATCTTTATACCATCTTTGAGTTTTTCCTAGAAATCTAATTGAAAACTCTAAATCAATCATTGATCATATTTGTTGAAAACTTCAAACCTTGATAAATCTTGTTATGGAACTTCTCTTGGTTTCAAAACCAAATCTGAGTTATCTATATCATGGAACTTCTCTTGATTGTTTCTTTACTTAAAAGGGATCTCTTATAATGCAAATTGATAAGATCAAATTTCCTTTGTGGAACTTCTCTTGGTATTTTTTTTTATGATATACCCATTATACCTATCTAAAATATGCATCTAAGTGAAAATTTGTTTCAAATCTATATATGCATATGTTTAGGGGGAGCTTACCCCATGTTTTCATTAAATTCCTATTCTGAGGAGGAGCTCAATCCTATTTCATTACATTATTATGTCATCATAAAAAAAGAGGAGATTGTTAGCCTCAAGGTTACAACCTTGGGTACCCCTACTGTAGAGCCCCAGACCTTTTCATGCTTAATACATGACACTTTCGTTGTCATTTTCCCTTTTTAAGAGGTATAATTAATAAATAAAGAAGAAATTGGAAATTTTGAAACGTCAGAAATGTTACTCTTCGAAGTACGAACACAACGCAAGTTGAATCTTCAAAATCGGATGAACGAGTCAAAAGATATGGCCAAAACAGTCTGAACCTGTAGGAAAACGTAGCTCGGTTATGCACTGAGGACGTAGCTCGGAAAGCACTAAGGACGTGCTCTGACGTCGTACTTTGATAACGTATACTATGTGCACGTTGTACAACTCACAACGGGCACGTTGTACAACTCACCACGGGCACGTTGTACATAAGACAACGGACTACGTGCCCAGCACTATGCACGACACGAAGTGACAACGGGCTCGGCACTATTCACAACGGACAACGTGTTCAGCTCTAGGCACAACACAACGGACAACGTGTTTGGCACTGTTCACAGCACCACGAGTTGGCACTCGTGTTTTTACAGGAATTTAGTAAGGGTGTTATGGTCTGTTGTCAGTTCACTCTTACCTTAAGAGTTTAACCCGAGCCTTTAGGGCATCATTCGACACTTAGAGAGTTTGAGAGAATAGGAGAAAGGGGAGAAGGCGATTCCAACCTAGGGTTTCCATTTTGGAGAGAAATCAAAGGGTTTTGAAACCCTAGATCAACCTCAAGCCCGTTTTCTTCAAGATTTCGGTTCAGGCATTGTGGAGCTCGCGATCCAAGCTAGGGCAGCAACTCACAGTCATTTGGAAAGAGGGTTTCTTCCTCATTTCTTCAAGGTCGGTGCTTCTTACTACCCTCCTAGTTATATTTCTTCTTTCCCCTTCTTTTCTTTTGATTTGCTTTCATTTACACATGTGCTATGAGATGGGTAAATGGTGAATGGTGAATGGTGAATGGTGAAGGGAGATGGAATGGGCGATTGGATGCCAGTGGTTGTGTGGTGATGATTAAAACGGGGAAGGGCATTGTTCCAATAATGAACATACATGTATGATTGAGTAAAACCATCTAGAAAAGCATGTTGTAGGGTAAATCCATAATGAACACATTATGTTTGATGAAATGCCAAGGTGAATACAGTGAGCTGTAAATTAGGAAATGCATGCCTAATAAATTCTGAATATTGCTAGGGCCTATGATAGTGTGTTTCCTGCTTTCCCTAAATGCTATGAATATTGAATTGCTCAATCTTTGATGCTATGTGTGTTGTGAAATTACCCAAATGTCATCTTTAAATTGGAATGCAAGTATGTACACGGTTCCCACGAGCACGCCATGCATGGCATGATTTATCGAGGTTTTCAAGAACATGGTTAGAGGTGGGACATATCCTACGATATGTTTTACCTCGCTTTTCACAAGAAGACAAGAAGACAAGAACCAATATTTCCACGAGGGGCCTCCCCTCACTCACAAGTGCATATCATGAAGAAGGGCCTCCCTTCCCTCGCAAGTACATACATATCATAAAGAAGGGTCTCCCTTCCCTCGCAAGTGCATTGCATAAAGAAGGGTCTCCCTTCCCTCTCAAGGCATCTCTCAAGGCATCTCACAAGTGCATCTCACAAGTGCATCTCACAAGTTACATGATCACAAGCAAGTATGCATGACATGACACGACATACAAGAATCAAGCAAGATAGGCAAGACAAGCTTTCAAGTACGAAAAGATATTTTAAGTCAAGTCAAGTGCACGATGTTTTCAAGAGGATTTATCGGCTTTCTGCGAATTACAAGCATGATTATAAACTGCTTTACTTCCTTGTATGATATGAATTGTTTCCGTTTGACATATATGAATTGCTCCTGATCATGTATTGCCGTTTCCATGCTATAATTGTTGGTTAGTATTTAGTACCCGTTGAGTATTCCATGCTCAGCCATACTTCTTATGTCGGCAGGTTCTGAAGGAGCTGCTGCTCCATTTGATGTTTGTGCTCCTGGTCCATGGGTGGAAGAGGAGTACGTCGAGGAGCCTTTGGAGGAACCTCCCGTAGAGGGTTACCAATAGGTGGTTGTAGATTCTGAGTGGATTAGCTGTGGGTGAGATGAGAGTCAGATTTATGTATTTTGGCGGGCATGTCCGCACTTTCTTTTGGTTACTTTTGTATAAACTTGGATTGCTTATGTATATACATAGAGGTTTGGTACACTTCCGCTATACCATGTTAGAGTATGTTTCCGCTGTTTTGTCCTCTATTGTATATGCTCTGTGGGTTTTGCAGGTTGGTTTGTCAAGCAAGTCATGATTAGTCGTCCAAAGTTCACTCTAACTCCTAGGGTGGGTTTTGGGTCGCGACAGAAGTGGTATCAAAGCTTAGGCTCTAGGTCTCTAGGGTCACTTAGAATCTTATACCACGGCTTGACAAGAGCATATGTTGGGAAACAAGTTAGGAAGAGAGTCTTGATCCAAGTGTAAGACTAGACTTTAGTCTTAGTCTAAAATGGTTGCTTTAACCAAGTACGGGTCCTAGGTACGCTAGAACACTAAAGTATAAGTATAATGTGATGAATACTCTGATGACTTGATGTGATGTATATTAATATTATACAACTAATACAAATTGAATTATTGTGAAATAACATTGAAATAAACTGTGGTTTCAAGTGACACTCATGTGATGCTATTGTTCTCAGGACTTTAGTCATGAGGCGGGGCACACGGGGTCGTGGACCACATACCAGAGCTTCCTCTTCTTCCAGAGATGAGGATGAGCAGCCGGACCTCTCTCAGGTCTTAGGCTCTATTGCTGAGACACTCGCCATACTGGCGGCTCGGCAAGCTATACCATCGTCGGCGGCACCTACTCCACCGCCCGCAGCTCCAGTACATCGTACCGCTGGAGTTGAGGCATTCAGGAGATTGAGGCCTCCACCATTCCATGGGAGTGTGGACCCTCTTGTTGCGGAGGCATGGATCCTCCAGATGGAGAAGATCTTTGCGGTCCTCTCGCCTACAGAGGAGGAGAGAGTAGCATGGGCAGCTTTCATGCTAGAGAGTAAAGCCCACCATTGGTGGTTGTCCGCATTGAGGATGCGAGATCTGACCATGCAGGGTCTACCTTGGACTTGGGAGGAGTTCAAGAATACTTTTTACAAGAAGTATTTTCCGATTGGAGCACGGGAAAAGAAGGAGAGAGAATTCATCAACCTTGAACAAGGTTTGATGTCGGTGGCACAATACGAGGCCAAGTTCTCGGAGTTGTCGAGATTTGCGCCTCATATGGTTGCTACTGAGGCAATGAAGGCGAGAAGATTTGAGCAAGGGCTCAAGGATGTGATTATGGAGAAGGTTTCCATTTTCAGGCATGCTACCTACCCTGAGGTAGTAGACAAGGCCTTATTGGTCGAGGCCAATTCAGAGACAGTGTCCAAGAAGAGGGAGTTGGCGAGAGGCCAATCCAGTGGTCCAACACCTCTAGAGAGGCGGGCCCGGACTGGTCCTTATCAGTATGCATGGCCAGCACCACCGATGAGGCCATCTTATGCGCCTCCAGCTTCCCGGCAGTATGTGCCTCAGGCGCCGAGACCTCAGGCTCTCCCAGCCCCACGGCCTGTTGCACCTCAGACGATGAGGTATGCTCCACCTCTGGCCCCTCCGACTTATGCACACGAGGTCTGCGCGTTATGCGGCCAAAGGCACCCGGCAGGGGATTGCCGAAGGGCATCGGGTGGATGTTTTCATTGTGGTCGCCAGGGCCATATGATCAGGGATTGCCCCAGTCGGCATTTACCAGGCCAGTCTCAGGGGATTAGTCCACCAGCACGCCCAGAAGGATCATATCAGGCGTCATCTCAGACTACCCGGTCTACGCCTCAGTCTCGCCAGGCAAACCAGGGGCGAGTTTTTGCCTTGACAGAGGGTGATGCACTTGCATCTGACGATGTAGTGCAAGGTACGCAATTGTAGCTCATTTAATTATCCGTGAATTAAACTGTTAAGTATTAATTGATTTTGTGTACGTACTTGGCATGTTATATATGTATATATACCTACATGTATACACTGTGGATGCATGGATTAACTCCGCTAGTTAAAATTTCAAGAACCCTACTAGTCAATGAGTGTTTGGCTCGAGTGTTGATTGATACCGGGTCTACTCATTCGTTTGTCTCGCCAAGTTTTTCAGAAGGCTTTTCTGTAGAGCCAAGTCAGCTAGAACTGGAGTTAGCCATTTCGACTCCTCTCGGCAAAACAGTATTGGCAGATAAAGTGTATAGAAATAGAGTGGTCCAAGTTGGGAGCCACGAATTGGCAGTTGATCTCATCGTCCTTGGATTCCAAGACTTTGATGTTATATTGGGAATGGATTGGTTAGCAGCACATCATGGGCATGTAGCTTGCTTTGAGAAAATGGTACTCTTCAAGCCAGTAGAAGGAAAACCATTCCACTTTCGCGGGTTGAAAAGCAGATCTATTGCTCGTTTTGCGGCGTTGAGCTTAGCTAACCCCGAGGCAAAGGACTCATTCGACTATTTCGGTTGTGAGTGAGTTCCTGGATGTATTTCCAGAGGAGTTGCCAGGATTGCCTCCAGACAGGGAGATTGAGTTTATGATCGAGCTTGCACCAGGCACAGCTCCTGTTTTCAGGGCTCCGTATAGAATGGCCCCTATTGAACTCAAAGAGTTAAAGACTCAGTTGGAAGAATTACAAAGCCTTGGCTTCATTCGACCAAGTGTCTCACCGTGGGGTGCCCCAGTGTTGTTTGTTAAGAAGAAGGATGGCTCGATGCGGATGTGTGTTGATTACCGGCAATTGAACAAAGTCACTATAAAGAATAGGTATCCATTGCCTAGGATTGACGACTTGTTCGATCAGTTGAAGGGAGCGAGATTTTTCTCGAAGATAGATCTTCGATCGGGATATCACCAGTTGAAGATTAAGGTGAAAGATGTTCCCAAAACTGCTTTCAAGACTCGGTATGGACACTACGAGTTCTTGGTGATGCCTTTTGGACTCACGAACGCGCCGGCAGCCTTTATGGATTTGATGAACCGGGTGTTCCGGCCATATCTTGATAGGTGCGTGATTGTTTTTGTTGATGACATTTTGGTCTATTCCCAGACAGGGGAAGATCACACGCGCGACCTATGCCTTGCTTTGGAAATGCTAAGAGAGCACAAGCTATACGCCAAACTTAGCAAGTGTGAGTTTTGGTTGGAAGAGGTGGCATTCCTAGGCCACGTTGTTTCTGCAGAAGGTATCTCGGTAGATCCGAAGAAGATCGAAGCAGTTATGAGTTGGGCGAGGCCCAAGAGTGTTACTGAGATACGCAGTTTTCTTGGATTGGCAGGCTACTACAGGAGATTCGTAGAGGTTTTCTCTAGCCTTGCAGCTCCGCTCACTTACCTGACAAGGAAGAACGCCAAGTTTGTATGGAATGATAAGTGCGAGATCAGTTTCACGGAACTAAAGAAGAGGCTTACTACAGCCCCGGTCCTTACTGTGCCATCTGGACCTTATGGGTATGAGGTGTATAGTGATGCCTCACACGTTGGACTTGGGTGTGTACTCATGCAGCACAAGAAATTCATTGCCTATGCATCAAGGCAGTTGAAGGAGCATGAGAAGAATTATCCCACGCACGACTTAGAGCTTGCGGCGGTCGTGTTTGCACTTAAGATTTGGCGTCATTACCTTTATGGGGTGGAGTTCTACGTATTTACCGATCACAAGAGTCTCAAGTACCTCTTTTCCCAAAAGGAGCTGAATCTAAGGCAAAGGCGTTGGATGGAATTTCTGAAGGACTATGATTGTACCATTCAATACCACCCGGGTAAAGCGAATGTAGTGGCCGATGCTTTGAGTAGAAGACCTCAAGGGTTGTTAGCACATATGTTAGTTCAAGAATGGAAACTACTAGAAGATTTGGCAAATCTGGACATCAGTGTGAATAACTTTGTCCGTGGTCCTACCTTGGCAAATGTTACGGTCCGGCCGTACATTATAGATTTGATCCAAGAATATCAAGCCATGGATGCTGAATTGTTGGCTTATCGGGACAAGGAACTTGCTAAGGGTAGTGAGGACTTCTCTCTCACTAGTCGGGGTGATATCACATTCAAGGGAAGGCTGTGCGTCCCAGCTAAGGCAGATCTTCGAGGAGAGATTTTGGATGAAGCACACCGTTCGAAGTACACAGTGCATCCAGGGGGTACGAAGATGTACAGGAACCTCAAGAGTCACTTTTGGTGGCGGAATATGAAGAGGGATGTTGCAGAATATGTGGCACGATGCTTGGTGTGTCAACAGGTAAAAGCAGAACACATGCGGCCCGCCGGTCTATTGCATTCTCTTCCGATTCCCGAGTGGAAATGGGAGAACATATCCATGGATTTCATAGTTGGCTTGCCAAAGACGGCAAGGGGCTCAGATGCAATTTGGGTTGTAGTAGACCGTCTGACGAAGTCTGCGTACTTCTTACCTTACCGAACTACTTTCAACTCTAGCCAGTTGGCCGCTCTATACATCAAGGAAGTAGTGAGGTTACACGGAGTGCCCGTCAGTATTGTTTCAGATCGGGATCCAAGATTCACATCACGATTCTGGAAAAGCTTTCAGGAGGCTATGGGTTCCCGACTTGATTTCAGCACCGCTTTTCATCCACAGACGGATGGGCAAATCGAGAGAGTGAACCAAGTCATTGAAGACATGCTTCGGGCTTGTATGTTGGATTTCAGAGGCAGTTGGGAAGAGCACTTGCCTTTGGTTGAATTTGCCTATAATAACAGCTATCAGGCAAGTATTCAAATAGCACAATTTGAGGGCTTGTATGGGCGAAGTTGTAGGTCTCCTCTCTATTGGGATGAGGTAGGAGAAAAGAAAGTACTTGGTCCGGGGTTGATTGAGCAAACTGCAAACACAGTTAAGATCATTCGGGATCGATTGAAAGCCGCTCAAGATCGCCAGAAAAGCTATGCGGACACACGCCGTAGGGACTTGGAATTTCAAGTAGGGGATCAAGTCTTTGTGAAAGTATCTCCTAGCAAAGGGATCATGAGATTTGGCAAGCGAGGCAAGCTCAGTCCTCGGTATGTTGGGCCTATTGAGATTATCACACGAGTTGGTGAGGTTGCTTACAAGGTAGCTCTCCCACCTCACATGGCTACAGTTCATAACGTCTTCCATGTGTCTATGCTTCGGAAGTACATTACGGATCCTTCGCATGTCATAGACTTGGAACCGTTGGAGATTCGAGAGGACCTCACCTTGATTGAAAAGCCGGTTCAGATTTTGGATCGAAGAGATCAGGTACTTCGCAACAAGGCAATTCCTTTAGTTCTTGTGCAATGGCAACACCATGCTCGGGAAGAAGCTACGTGGGAGCGTGAAGCCGAAGTCAAAGCAAAGTACCCAGAATTTTTTCAATGAGTTTCTGTATGAAGTCTGTATATGACTTGTACTGTTCTTTTTAGTTTGTAATGCAAGTAGTGTCTGAATTTCGAGGATGAAATTTTTGTAAGGGGGGGAGGATGTAGAGCCCCAGACCTTTTCATGCTTAATACATGACACTTTCGTTGTCATTTTCCCTTTTTAAGAGGTATAATTAATAAATAAGGAAGAAATTGGAAATTTTGAAACGTCAGAAATGTTCCTCTTTGAAGTACGAACACAACGCAAGTTGAATCGTCAAAATCGGATGAACGAGTCAAAAGATATGGCCAAAACAGTCTGAACCTGTAGGAAAACGTAGCTCGGTTATGCACTGAGGACGTAGCTCGGAAAGCACTAAGGACGTGCTCTGACGTCGTACTCTGATAACGTATACTGTGTGCATGTTGTACAACTCACAACGGGCACGTTGTACAACTCACCACGGGCACACTGTACATAAGACAACGGACTACGGGCCCAGCACTATGCACGACACGAAGTGACAACGGGCTCGGCACTGTTCACAACGGACAACGTGTTCAGCTCTAGGCACAACACAACGGACAACGTGTTCAGCACTGTCCACCACGGACAACGTGTTTGGCACTGTTCACAGCACCACGAGTTGGCACTGTTCACAGCACCACGAGTTGGCACTGTTCACAGCACAATGAGTTCGGCACTCGTGTTTTTACAGGAATTTAGTAAGGGTGTTATGGTCTGTTGTCAGTTCACTCTTACCTTAAGAGTTTAACCCGAGCCTTTAGGGCATCATTCGACACTTAGAGAGTTTGAGAGAATAGGAGAAAGGGGAGAAGGCGATTCCAACCTAGGGTTTCCATTTTGGAGAGAAATCAAAGGGTTTTGAAACCCTAGATCAACCTCAAGCCCGTTTTCTTCAAGATTTCGGTTCAGGCATTGTGGAGCTCGCGATCCAAGCTAGGGCAGCAACTCACAGTCATTTGGAAAGAGGGTTTCTTCCTCATTTCTTCAAGGTCGGTGCTTCTTACTACCCTCCTAGTTATAGTTCTTCTTTCCCCTTCTTTTCTTTTGATTTGCTTTCATTTACACATGTGCTATGAGATGGGTAAATGGTGAATGGTGAATGGTGAATGGTGAATGGTGAATGGAGATGGAATGGGCGATTGGATGCCAATGGTTGTGTGGTGATGATTAAAACGGGGAAGGGCATTGTTCCAATAATGAACATACATGTATGATTGAGTAAAACCATCTAGAAAAGCATGTTGTAGGGTAAATCCATAATGAACACACCATGTTTGATGAAATGCCAAGGTGAATACAGTGAGCTGTAAATTAGGAAATGCATGCCTAATAAATTCTGAATATTGCTAGGGCCTATGATAGTGTGTTTCCTGCTTTCCCTAAATGCTATGAATATTGAATTGCTCAATCTTTGATGCTATGTGTGTTGTGAAATTACCCAAATGTCATCTTTAAATTGGAATGCAAGTATGTACACGGTTCCCACGAGCACGACATGCATGGCATGATTTATCGAGGTTTTCAAGAACATGGTTAGAGGTGGGACATATCCTACGATATGTTTTACCTCGCTTTTCACAAGAAGACAAGAACCAACATTTCCACGAGGGGCCTCCCCTCACTCACAAGTGCATATCATGAAGAAGGGCCTCCCTTCCCTCACAAGTACATACATATCATAAAGAAGGGTCTCCCTTCCCTCGCAAGTGCATTGCATAAAGAAGGGTCTCCCTTCCCTCTCAAGGCATCTCTCAAGGCATCTCACAAGTGCATCTCACAAGTTACATGATCACAAGCAAGCATGCATGACATGACACGACATACAAGAATCAAGCAAGATAGGCAAGACAAGCTTTCAAGTACGAAAAGATATTTCAAGTCAAGTCAAGTGCACGATGTTTTCAAGAGGATTTATCGGCTTTCTGCGAATTACAAGCATGATTATAAACTACTTTACTTCCTTGTATGATATGAATTGTTTCCGTTTGACATATATGAATTGCTCCTGATCATGTATTGTCGTTTCCATGCTATAATTGTTGGTTAGTATTTAGTACCCGCTGAGTATTCCATGCTCAGCCGTACTTCTTATGTCGGCAGGTTCTGAAGGAGCTGCTGCTCCATTTGATGTTTGTGCTCCTGGTCCATGGGTGGAAGAGGAGTACGTCGAGGAGCCTTTGGAGGAACCTCCCGTAGAGGGTTACCAATAGGTGGTTGTAGATTCTGAGTGGATTAGCTGTGGGTGAGATGAGAGTCAGATTTATGTATTTTGGCGGGCATGTCCGCACTTTCTTTTGGTTACTTTTGTATAAACTTGGATTGCTTATGTATATACATAGAGGTTTGGTACACTTCCGCTATACCATGTTAGAGTATGTTTCCGCTGTTTTGTCCTCTATTGTATATGCTCTGTGGGTTTTGCAGGTTGGTTTGTCAAGCAAGTCATGATTAGTCGTCCAAAGTTCACTCTAACTCCTAGGGTGGGTTTTGGGTCGCGACACCTACCAATTTTGATAATAACACAATAATGAAATGACATTTAAAGTACTAGTAAATGTGTTTAAGTGCTTTAGCATTTCAGATTCTAAGGAAGAAAGCACTCCTGTAGAGCCCCGAACTTTTGACATTTATGCATGACCCTTTCGTAGCCATTTTTCCTTTAAAGTAGTGCAATTAATAAATAAGGAAGAAATTGGAAATTCTGAAATATCAGAAATGTTCCTTTTTGAAGTACGAACCCAACGCAAGTTGAATCGTCGAAATCCGACGAGCGGGTCAAAAGATATGGCCAAAACAGTCTGGACCTGTAGGTAACCGATCACTCGGTCCATAGAGCGATCGATCGGTCCATAACCGATCGATCGGTAGCTATCGCACGGTCAGAAATTTTGTATGGGGAAATTTTCCAGAGAGTGAGTTTTTGACCGGTCGATCGGTCATAAACACCCATCGCTCGGTAGGCAACCGATCGATCGGTCATAACCACCGATCGCTCGATCCTCATGTTTTTGCAAAAATTTCATTAAGGGTGTTTTCGTCTTTTGGGCGTTTCACTCATACCTTAAAGGCTTTGCCCGATCATTTGAGGGTTCATACACAACCCTTAGAGTCTTTTGAGAGATAGAGAGAAAGGAGAAGGTTTTCCAAAACCTAGGTTTCCATTTTGGAGAGAAATCAAAGGGTTTTGAAACCCTAGATCAACCTTAACCCCGATTTCTTCAAGATTTCGGTTCAAGCATTCGTGGAGCTCGTGTTCCAAGCTAGGGCAGCAACTTACGTGCATTTTGGAAGGGGATTCCTTCCCTCTTTTGTCAAGGTCGGTACTCTTTGCTACCCTCCTAGTTATAGCTTCTCTTTTCCTTTATTTCTTCTTCTTTTCCTTCACATATATATGTGTTATGAGATTGGTGGTATGAATGGTGAATGGAGATGGATGTTGGCGAATGGATGCCGTGTGGATGATGTGATGAACGAATGGGAAAGGGCATTGTACTAATAATGAACATCCAAGTGTGATGTGAGCATAACCCACCTAGAAAAGCATGATCTAGGTTTAAGTGAATAATGAACACACCCCATGTTTGATGAAATGCCAAGGTGAACAAAATAAATGATAAATTAAGGGAACCCACGCTTGATTGCTCTTGAAATTGTTAGGGTTCATGATAGTGTGTTTCCTACATTTCTTAAAATGCGTAGATTATTACTCACTTAAATTGCTATATGCTATGCTTTGTGAATTACCCCAAATTGCCATATTTAATTCCAAATGCAAGTATGCACACGATCTCACGAGCACGCATGAAATGACGTGATTTACCGATGTTTTAAGTATGGGACGTAGAGGTGGGGCATATCCTAAGATATGTTTCACTTTGCTTTTGACAAGGGCAAGACAATCATGCATTGCATAGGGAAAGGTCTCCCATCCCCTCGCATGACATGCATAGCATCGCATGACACGCATAGCATAGCATGGCATGACACGCATAGCATAGCATCACATGACACACATGGATGCTAGTTGCGACGGGCTATGAACGGCAACTAGGCATTCACATTCCGCATGGATACTAGTTGCGACGGGCTATGAACGGCAACTAGGCATTCACATTCCGCATGGATGCTAGTTGCGACGGGCTATGAACGGCAACTAGGCATACCCATCTGCATATAGGGTACTAGTTGCGACGGACTATGAACGGCAACTAGGCATGTGAACATGTTTAAATTATGAAAATGCAAGCATGAGAAGCATGACACGGTTAACAAGTTCCCAATCACGCAAGGGGTATTTCAAGTCAAGTCAAGTGCACGATGTTTTCAAGGGTTTTATCAGTCTTTCTGAATGCAAGCACGAATACAAATTGCTTTACTTCCTTGTTTGATATAAATTGTTCATGTTCTATATATGCAACTTGCTTCCTACTTTATGTATGCTATCTGTATACTATGACTGTTGGTTAGTATTTAGTACCCGCTGAGTATTCCATGCTCAGCCGTACTTCTTATGTCGGCAGGTTCTGAGGGAGCTGCTGCTCCATTTGATGTTTGTGCTCCTGGTACATGGGTGGAGGAGGAGTACGTCGTGGAACCTTTAGAGGAACCTCCCGTAGAGGGTTATCAGTAGGTGGTGTTAGATTCCGAGTGGATTAGCTGTGGGTGAGCATGAGTGATTATATCCATGTATTTTGGCGGGCATGTCCGCACTTTCTTTGTTTTGTTTTCTTTTGTATTAACTTGGACCATGTGTATTTACTTAGAGGTTTGTTAGACTTTCGCTGTGTTTTATAGTTATGCTTCCACTGTTATCCTCTATTGTATATGTTCTGTGAGTTTTGCAGGTTGGTTCGTCAAGGAAGTCATGTAAGTCATGATTAAGTCGTCCAAGATTCACTCTAACTCCTAGGGTGGGTTCTGGGTCGCGACAACTCCAATCATGGTAAAAGGATGGAATTTATCCAAGAGCAAGTTCAACTCAAGTATAAACAATTCAAAATCCAAGATAAGACCATATTCCAAGTCAGGTCCATTGAAGTCAAAGACAAATCACAAGACCCAAGACAAGTCAAGATCAACTCTCAAGAAGCTTCAAATGTAATTTTTATTTGTTAAGAGTGACTAGGACTAATGTAAAAATTCCTCAAAAGAATGGTAAGTTGAAATGCACAAAGATCATAGATTGACCATAGGTGCCTATGATGCTTTATATTCATCATTCTAAGGCCCTAAGGAATCATAAAATCATGTTAAAACATATCCAATTGACCTAGGAAATCAATCTCATCTCTTTGGTCTGATCCAAGACAGAATTCAGAAAATCTGTTCTGAATTCATCGACGAATTCTCAGAGCCATCTGAATTCGGCGATGAATTGATGACAGTAAAATAAACTTTGCTTACTGTCTTCATAATTCAACGATGAATTCAAGTGGGAACTCCACTTCGTCGACGAATTAAAGCTTGAAACAGAAAAATCGTTATAACGGTTAGTTTTCAACTGGTTAAAATGCATTAAATGTTTCACCAATGGCTATATTGGATCAAGTGATATAAAAGGAGTTCATTTATGAACTAATAACGACTCTTGATCACTGTAATAACTCTTATTGATCAATCATTCATTATCTTTGATTTCTCACTCACTCGCATACTTAGAAATCCTTAATTTTCTCTTGAGCTCATTCAACTCCATTCTCTTTTGAGAAACCTTATTAGAGTTTCTACTTCACTCTTATCCAGCTCATTGAATGAACTTTTCATTTTGGATTTTTAAATCCAAACTCATTTATTAAGGTTAGTCAAAAATCTAGGATTCTTGCACTGAAGTTCCAGCTTCAGTTTTATCAAGAGAGGGAGGTGCTCTTGAAAGGTTTCAGCTCGACCTAAAGGAGAGCTTGTAAAGGTTGCATCTCGACCTATAAGAGAGATTGTAGAGGTTTGGGCTCCACCCATGAAGAAGTCAGTTGCGACCCAAAATACCCCCTATGAGTTAGGGATACTTTAGCCCATGACCGTCGTATCATACCCTCTCGTATGACACATAAGGCACACATATCAACCTGTCATAGTACACAAGTTATACATAGCGGAAATGATTTATAATGCATAGCGGAAGCAACTTACAATAATTACTCCTATCGTTCGGTTCAAGTCTGAACCAACAGAATATGTATCCAAAATAAGGAGTGGACAAGTCCCACTCTCAACATAAACAAACTATTTTTTCTCCCTAACGTAGTCAGTAGAAGTCAAAGTCATGATGCCTATCTAGCGATCCATCATCCTGGTAGTGGTCCATGGAAGGCTCTGGGTCGTAATAATCTTCTTCAACCCACGACTCCAAACCACACAAGTCGAAAGGAACCCGAGCACCTGCCGATGATGACAAATATCGGTTGAGTGTGGAACTCTCAGCGTATACATACTACTAACAACAAGTAATAATATCATGGAAGCATACAAAACATGGAGACTGAAACCCTTCACACAGATCGAGGCGTAGAAACCGTGAAATAATATGTATGATGAATACCGAAAACCAAAACCGTGTGAGTCATGCAATAATCATAGCCTTGTGAGTTCTTTGAGTTGTGTTGAGTTCATAGAGTTCCTTAAAGTCATTTATGATCCATAGAGCCTTACAGCAAATACGGTAGAGCAAAACCATAGAGATCTTAAAACATTTACATTTATGATCCTTCGAGCTTGTACATCAATCTTAGACATTATCATAGAGTTCTTGTGAGTTTAATATGATCCTTGGAGCTTGTGAACCAATCTTAGACAATGTCATGGAGTTTCTTAAAATCATCATGTGAGTCCCTTACTTAAAACCCTCTTCTAGAACTTTGAGAAATCCATGGAAAAACCCCGGTTCATGTGAGACATGCGAATCATATGAGGATAATAGCATATTTAAACACAAAAGCCCTTAGAGGCATTAAACCAAACACATGGAGCGCATAATAGTGGTAGTTTACATCCAAGTATAAAAACAATATCACACACCATATCAAACTAAGATTTATAGTATAGAATAAGAAGAACATCATGTGGTAACTAGTATTACCACAAGTTTGGTAGTAGAAGGTATCTATCTTAATGAAATCGAGGGATTGAATTCCAAAAGCTTGGAACAAGTGAGAACTTCGAGTTCCTTGTTGAAAAACACCAAAGAAGGGAAGATCTTGATCTTCTCTTCAAGCTTGAGCAACTCCCTTAGCTTTCCTCCTTCTTCTCCTCTTAAACTCTCCTCAAAACATGCCCTAAGGGTTTCTGAAACCCCAAGGCACGAGCTGGGCCTTTTATAGGCAAAGGAGTGATGGTCAGGATTGAGCGATCGGTGGCTTACCGAGCGATCAGGGGTTTCGACCGAGAGATCGGTTAAAAACACCCTCTCTGAAATTTTTTCCTATACAAAATTTTTGACTAGTCAACAGCTACAGAGCGATCGGTAGATGACCAGTCGATTGGTATTATCACCGAGCAATCGGTGCTCTCCTGTTTTGCTACAAAACCCTTTTTCCCATTACTTGGACCTTCTCCAATCCAATTTTAATGCCTTATATACTCAAAACACACTCGTTTAGGCTATGTATACCCCCATCCACAAATGTACACCATAGATCCAAACGTGTATTCATTAGTATAAAGCCTATTAAGGTACAAGACTCTACTCGAGCATTATTCACACACTATTCACTACTTAGTGAAATGAAAATTTGGAGTTCTACAGAGTCTGTGCGATTAAGGAATCGTTGTGAATCCACTTCACAAGGACAAGTGGAATAGTCTTGGTGCACAAGACTTGATCTCAACGATCCAAGATCTAAGCCGGTTGCTCAACCAAAGTGAGATCCTCTCAAATCTCCATGGGAGCAATGACATGAGACGGATCCCTAATGTATTTCCTGAGCCTGGAAATGTGGAATACATTATGGATCGCCGCTATGTGAGGTGGTGGGCTACCCTGTAAGCAACCTCACCAACCCTAGTGATGATCTCGAATAGCCCCACGTACCTAGAGCTGAGCTTCCCTTTCTTCCCGAACCTCATGATTCCCCGACTCAGCGAAATCTTCACAAAGACCTGGTCCCCAACTTGGAATTCCATATCTCTATGGTGAATGTCCGCATAGCTCTTCAGCCTATCCTAAGCAGTTTTCAACCGTTCCCTGATGACTTTGACCCTTTCTGCGGTTTGCTCAATCAATTCAGGACCCAGTATCTTCCTCTCACCAACTTCATCCCACTATAGAGGAGACCTACAACTTCAACCATACAAAGCTTCGAAAGGTTTCATTTAGATGCTCGCTTGGTAACTATTGTTGTAGGCGAACTCAAGCAATGGCAAGTGTTCCTCCCAACTACCCTGAAAGTCCAACATACAAGCTCGTAGCATATCCTCTACAACTTGATTCACCCTTTCAGTCTACCCATCGGTTTGAGGATGAAAGGCGGTGCTGAAATCTAATTGAGAACCCATACCGCTCTAAAAAGTTTTCCAGAACCTGGAAGTAAACCTAGGGTCTCGATTGGACACGATGGAAACTGGAACCCCGTGCAAACAGACCACCTCTTTAACACATAAGGCCACCAACTGCTTTGAACTGAAAGTAGTCTGGTATGGAAGAAAGTGCGCAGACTTCGTCAATCTTGAAAAACTAAATAATTCGATTCGGTGAACCTCAAATCTATGGTTTGAGTTGAGAATCTCACAAAGTCAAGAGGATGGTTAGGGCTCCCTATAGGTCTATCTACCCTTTTTGATGTTTTTACAATTAAGTTATAAATTAAGGGATGATGTACTTTAAGTGCGGAAAATAGAAAGCCAAGCAAACCACAACACAAGGATTTTTACGTGGAAACCCTTCCGGGAAAAACCACGGGACCTAGTCCAGCCAAGAGAAATCAATACGACAAAGTAAACAAGAACTTACAAGACTCGAACCCATGCCTACCAGAGTAGTGTCCCGAGACACGTGCTCGATCGTTTATACCAGCTCAGCGGAAGATTTTACCGCACAAATGCGGAAAAATTTAAACTTTACTCACATGGAGCAACATAAACTCTGGTCATCACAATAGCCATTAACCACAAAACAAATACCTATATATTATTTACCATTGTTTCTGTTTTACAAAACAGAGGCGCCACTAACGCACTGGGACAAGTCTCTATCCAAAGACAAAAGTATAAGGTGCAGGATCCACACCTACTACTCGTCTGCTCCAGTATCTGTTGGCATGAAACGTCAGTGAGCTATGAAGCCCAATAAAAAAACCACAATCCATCTATACTATCTTCCACATTATAACAAAGCATCAATAAACACATAATATATATATGCCTGTTCATGATACAATTTAGTAATATATCCAAGTTATATTGTGACCCTCAGTCACTCAGGGCCATCGCACCCAACACGAGATTCCCAATCTCGAATATCTTTCCCAATTATGGAGCTCGTTATGCAACATGTATTTCTTTTACCAAGTTATTTGTTTCGATCATCAACCATGTTTTACACTGAGTCCTGAGACTCTGTTAACCGGCCTTTAGCCCATACATGTTCATCATAGATTGGTCTCTATACCCTATTCGAGCTTGATCATTCCAAGCTAAACACAATTCCGGCATTACCCGGTCATATCATAACTTGAGTCATCCAGACTCCTGAATACTGTTCCGGTATTTACCCAAACATGACCAACCCTTGGGTGTCCCAACCCACACAGACCAGAATCCTGAAGATTCTACACAACTAGGGTAATCATCCTCCAAGGACTTACCACATATACTCTGACTGACAGCACCTACTGTGTATACACACCGCCATCTCACTGGTTATCAGTGACGAAGGAACCCCGGCTAACTTGTCTACCGTCATCTTCTGGCTATTCACTGGAGGCACCCCGGGCCTTACTGGACACCGTCTCTCCATGACCTAGAAGGAACCCCGATAGGCACAGCGCCGCCTCTTCGGACCCAACCATAGAGGAACCCCGGTCAATACACTATATAATGCTCAATCACTTTAGACATCTTTTAGGACTCCGACATCTCCCAGTTCAACCAATTGTGACAACGCTTGAGTATGCCGGCTCAACTAACTACAAATCCGAAGATTCCAGACTACACACAATCACTACTCTGGACTTAGTCAAAGAGGATCTATGGATAGTAATCCACTCACTCCCGACTATCAGTCACGGATGTCTACACACTACGACCCCGACTATTCCAGTATCAAAATAATCATCCCATCATATACACATGCCATGTCAAGTCAACATATTGCTTAGCGATTGGTCACCCAATCGATCGCCGAACCTAAATTTTGAGTTATTCAACCCGAAACCAAGGGCTATGCCCCTCTGCTCAGTTCCTATACCTCCTCATACAAGTACATACAACCCATTTTAACACACCATGACAAGCATAATGTTCAATAAAGATCTGAGATCGGGAAGGGGCTCTGTAATTATCAAAACCATACTGTTGTTCCTAAAATGACAGACTAGGTTTTATTTAGAAATTCATATTGTCAAATCCAACCATCAGATCTCATTGCAATTTTGATATGATTGACAAAGTAGGAAGGTCGCAATATGGTAAAAATCTGAGCATGATCTGAGATAAGGAAGGTTCCCTGTAATGATCAAAACCGTACTGTTAGCCTTAAAAACAGCATACTAGGTTTTCCTTTAAAAATTCATATCATCCTATCCAACCATCAGATCGTAGTGAAATTTTGATATGATTTACAGATTAGGAAGATAAATATGTGGTAAAATTTATAGCATGATCTGAGATCAGGAGGGTTCCTTATAATTAGGAAAACCGTACTGTTAGCCTTAAAAACAACAGACTAGGTTTTCCTTTAGAAATTCATATGATCCAATCCAACCATCAAATCGGAGTGAAATTTTGATATGATTTACAGATTAGAAAGATAAATTTATAAAAATTTGAGCATGATCAGAGCTCAGAAAGGTTCCCTATAATTAGGAAAACCGTACTGTTAGCCTTAAAAACAGCAGACTAGGTTTTCTTTTAAAACTTTATAGTATCTTATCCAACCATCAGATCCTAATAAAATTTTGATATCATTTATAGATTAGGAAGCTAAAAATGTGGTAAAATTTATAGCATGATCTGAGATCAAGAGGGTTCCCTATAATTAGGAAAACCGTACTGTTAGCCTTAAAAACAGCAAACTAGGTTTTCCTTTAGAAATTCATATCATCCAATCCAACCATCAGATCGAAGTAAAATTTTGATATGATTTACATATTAGGAAGATAAATTTAGGATAAAAATTTGAACATGATCAGAGCTCAGAAAGGTTTCCTATAATTAGGAATACCGTACTATTAGCCTTAAAAATAGCAGACTAGGTTTTCCTTTAGAAATTCATATTATCCAATCCAACCATCAGATCGCAGTGATTTTGATATGATTTAGAGATTAGGAAGATAAATTTAGAGTAAAAATTTGAGCATGATCAGAGCTCAGAAAGGGTCTGATAAAAACAGCAAAATTTGCATAATTTATCTAGTGGAATGAAAAATAGATAAGAAAGGGTTTTTATTACCTCTGGTACACGTGTTTCGAAGCTCTGAGAGATGAAATAGATGCCGCCAATGTGCTTAGCACGTCCAAAAATGTCAGGATACGCCTCTTTATCTCTCTCTCTAGAAAATTCCCTTTCTCTCTCTATAATGTTTCTCTCTCTAGAAAATTCGGCAGGGCTTCGCCTCTCTCCCACTAGGATGAGAGAAATGGCTGGGGGGTGGTCTACTATTTATAGACTAGCCTAACCCACACATGCGGGCCAAGTGTCGCTTGGAAGGGCCACATGTTGGCCTGAGCCGAGACACGTGTCGCGGCTTGCAAATCGCGACCGGTTTCCGGTAATATCGCCGAAAGTCATTCCGAAACCATACCATTGATTTTCGATTTTGACAAAACTTCAGGTGATCGATCTTGGGGTAGTCTGACACCTGCTATAAAAATTTTGGGGAAATCCGATGAGTTTTGACTGCCAAAAAGTACGACCAGAAGAATTCGCAAAACCCACAAATTTTTCAATTTCGGATACAAAACACATTGGGGTTTCGCCATATGAGATAATAAACTGCCGAAATGACAGACAGTCGTCCCCATGGCCTTTTAGCATGTAGTGGAACAATTCGCACAGATTTCAATTAGAAAGTCCGCTAAATATAGAGCCCCAATCGAAATTCGATACACTACGAATTTCCTGATTTTCTCGATGTTTCTACACATAGGACCTTCGCGGTTTCGCGAATTGATGTGCAACTGAATCGGAACGATAGGTGGACGTCCGGATAGCCGACTGGCACACTATGTGTGTAGATCAAAGAAAAACACTAATTTCTTAGTAGTGCAACCCAATTCCGAGTAATACCTACTTTACACAAATTTATCAAACACACAACTAATTAACCTCAATTAAGGACTGATAGTCCAAAATTTTACTATATTAAAATCTGGGTCGCTACAAGTTAGATCCAGATATATTGATTTTTTACATTTTAGTGCTCCTTTTCCACTTTATTGGACTCCATTTTTTTTTTTTTTGGTCAAATGCCTCAAAACATGGTAAGATTTCTTTTGATGTTCTCTGTCGTGCCCCAAAATACCCCCTAGGAGTTAAGGGATACTTTAGGTGTGACTATACATACCTGTCAAACCATCCTGAAGTAAACGTGGCTAACACAATACAATAAGGATAATAATCAGGGCGCGGAAGCTAAACATATATACGGAAGTCTAAACTAACTTTTTCTTTTCTTCTAAAGTTCCAAAATAGTATTCCAAGTGAAACATATACTCAATAGATATTAAATTCTAAGGTGGACAGACCCACCTATCAAAATGACAAAATATACAAAGGACCCTCTCGTACTCTCCCCTCAATGATAGTTGAGGTACGGCCACACGTCGAGGTCTCGGTCCGCCTGAGACTATAGTGGAATAGACGGCTCTCTCTCCTCTATAAATTCTTCCTTGACCCAAGCCTCCGGGTCAAGGGCTTCATCGGTACCTGCCGACATAAAGTTACGGCTGAGCATGGAATACTCAGTGAGTACAAGCTACTAGCTAACAATAGCAATAATAAACGCACAACAACAATGAATACAATACAACACAGTAATTCAAAGCAATAAGAGCATCATAAGAATAAATGGTATTGAGCATGAAGCAATATGATTATCTTGATGTGCATGCATGAATGCGAAAACTCTGATAACACTCATTCTTGGAAACCCGTTCCATGTCTCGGTATGGCTTGAGAAAATCATATGTGCATGCATGCATGAATGCCTTGTCATCATCTTGTAACTTGCATCTTGTAACTTGTGAGCTAGAGGCTAGCACCCAAATCTCCCTGGGCTGCCAACCTCCTTGATATATGGTTTTCTTGTGAGCCAGAGGCTAGTACCCGAATGTCCCAGGGCTACCAACCTCCTTGACAATACGTGAATTTTAGTTACTTGTATAGTTTTCTTGTGAGCCAGAGGCTAGTACCCGAATGTCCCTGGGCTACCAACCTCCTTGACATGTAGTAATTTCAGTTTTCTTGTGAACCAGAGGCTAATACCCGAATGTCCCTGGGTTACGAACCTCCTTGACATGCAATGTTTCTTGTTGATTATTATATGCATATGCTCTTGAAAACTCGGTTCATGCCAACATACGTGCTCGTATGCGTGCCAATAATGATAATCATGATGACATGCTTGGAGGTGGGGATCACATAAGGATAAGTATAGCATTTCCATTTTTATTTAATAGAAGCATACGGGAATATAGATACATGTAGGGCATTCGATCAAGGTAGGCATTTCAACATAATAACTCAATCCATGCTTTCATAATTCAAGTTCATTTATTCAAATCGTCATTTAAGCATTTATCAAACACTTGGTGTGCAACCACATACATAGCCATTTCATTTCAATTTCTTAACGCATATGTTTCATCACACCACACCACGTGTATTCATTATGTTTGAAATGCCCATCCACCATTTTTCCAACACACATTCATCAACCAACACGGCATCCAATCGCCTCATCCACATTTCATCCATCATTCATTCATGCATCCCCCACACTCACATTTATGTTGTTGGTTTTAGAAAATAATAATACATATTTCAAGGGAACGAATATACAACGTCAAACTCATAGATTCAAAAGGGAAAACCTAGAGTTTTGCTAAAGGAAGTTAGTAGAGTGTACTAACCTTGACGATCAAGTTTGATCTTTGAGGAATCCTTTGATTGAGGATGGTTCTAGCTTGGAATCCTTCAAGTTTACTCCCTTGATCTCAATCCCAAAGCCCTCTTTGGATTTTGCCTTCAATCTCTCCTTCTCCTTTCTCTACTTCTTTCTCTCATTAGGTTTAGAAAATCCCCAAAATGGGATCTCTAAACAAGACAAGGGTTTAAAACCCCCAAATTTGGAATCTGCTAGCGCATGCGATCGATCGCGCACTTATCTGAGATCAATCGTAGGTCCTTGCGATCGATCGCACATGAACCCGAATACATTGGTCTAATTTCCCTCTGTATACGATCAATCACACACTCTTGCGATCGATCGCAGATCCCTGCGATCTATAGCACCTGGGGATCCATCTATCGCATCTGACCCCGAGAGTTTAGGACCCAATTCACCTGCATGTGATCGTTCACACCTGACTTGCGATCGATCGCACCCTCCAGATTTTGTTGTTTTCTTCCATTTTTCCCTACTTTGGTAATCCGGCCATAACTTTTGACTCGGTTGTCCGATTTGGACGATTCAACTTGCGTTGGATTCATCTTTCAAATTGAAACATTCTTGGTGTTTTGGAATTTCTAATTTCTTCTTTATTTTTTGACCGAATTACCCCTAAAGTTGACTGATCCGTAAATGGGTTTTAGTAACTCTGGTTTTCGATATGTCCGATTTAGGAATACTACTTCTTAACACTTAGTGTAGAACTCCGGAACTTTTCGTACATGTCTTGGTATGTGTGCTAAGGCATGTAGCCTATGTAATCTCAAATTCATGAAATGGAAATTTGGAACTTTGAGAAAATTGTGTCAAGAATGCTATAATTAATTTAATAAATTATTTAAGCACGTATACAAGCTTTAAAGAGACCTTAGTCATGTTTAGGAAATTTCAAAAGAGAACTAGGATCAATTTAAGTAGTGAAAGAAAAATGGGCTCAGGATCAAGTTTGCAGAGCAACCGATCGCTCGATCCATTCAACGATCGATCGGTCCACAACCGATCGATCGGAGGCTATCGACTGGTCAAAGATTTTGTATGGGGAAATTTTCCAGAGAGTGTGTTTTTGACCGATCGCTCGGTCAGAACACCAATCGCTCGGTCAGAACACTGATCGCTCAGTTAGGCACCGATCGCTCGGTCTTCGCGTTTTTGTAGAATTTTCATTAAGGGTGTTTTCGTCTTTTGGGCGTTTCACTCATACCTTAAGATGTTTGCCCGAGCCTTTGGGGCTCATTCTCAACACTTAGAGTATTTTGAGAGCTAGAGGAAGAGGAGAAGGAGATTTCTAAACCTGGGGTTTGATTGTTGAGAAGAAATCAAAGGGTTTGTGAACCTTAGATCACAACAAGCTTGGATTGCTTCAAGATTCCAGTTCAAGCACGCAAGGAGCAGTTTCTCCAAGCTAGGGCAGCGACTCACGGACGTTTTGGAAGGGGATTCTTTCCCTCATTTGTCAAGGTCGGTATCTCTTGCTACCCTCCTAGTTCATACCTCTTTTATTCCCTTCTTCTTTATTGTTTTCGTAATATATAAACCTAATGGGATGAATGGATGGTTGTGGATGTGAATAGGCGATTAGATGCCGTATGTATGGTTGTGATGAATGAAATGGGGAGGGCATTGTATCCATAATGAACAAACATGTATGATGTGAGTATAACCCACCTAGAAAAGCATGATTTAGGTTTAAATAAATAATGGACACACCCTATGCTTGATGAAATGCCAAGGTGAATAAAACGAATGATAAATTAAGAAAATACATGCTTAATTACTTATGAACTTGTTAGGGCTTATGATAGTGTGAATTCTTGTTTTCCTTAAAATGTCATAAATGCTTATTGTTTAAATTTGGATATGCTATATATTGTGAAGTCCCCAAATGTTATATTTAAATTCCAATGCAAGTATGCACACGATTCCACGAGCACCGCATGCATGACATGAATTATCGTTATTTTCAAGAACGAGATTTAGAGGTGGGGCATATCCTACGATATGTTTCACTTCGCTTTTGGCAAGGACAAGACATGCATCTCATAAAGAAGGGTCTCCCTTCCCTCGCAAGTGCATTTAGCAAGAAGGGTCTCCCTTCCCTCGCAAGTAGTTATACTTTTCAGAGCAAGCAAGCATGACATGACATGACATGAGCATTCTAGGAAGAAGGGTCTCCCTTCCCTCACAAGTAGTCTACTTTCCGAGCAAGCATGATGACATGGCATGGCAAGCATGAACATTTAGGAAGAAGGGTCTCCCTTCCCTCACAAGTAGTTTATTTTTCGAGCAAGCAAGCATGATACAAGCATGACACGCATGACACAATAGACAAGTTTTTAAGCACGAAAATGATGTTTTAAGTCAAGTCAAGTGCACGATGTTTTTCAAGGATTTTATCGGCTTTTACGAAATGCAAGCACGATTATAAACTGCTTTACTTTCTCGTGATAATATGAATTGTTCCTACTTTATATCTGTGAACTGCTTCCTACTTTCCATATTGTTATTGTTTTGCTATGACTGTTGGTTAGTATTTGGTACATGCTGAGTATTCCATGCTCAGGCGTACGTTTATGTCGGCAGGTTCTGAGGGAGTTGCTGCTCCATTTGATGTTTGTGCTCATGGCCCATAGGTGGAGGAGGAGTACGTTGAGGAGCCTGTGGAGGATCCTCAGGGCGACGGTTACTATTAGGTGGTGGTAGATTCTGAGTGGATAGCTATGGGTGAGCTTGAGAGTTAGATTTATGTATTTTGGCGGGCATGTCCACACTTTCTTTTGTGTATCTTTTTGTATAAACTTGGATCCTGTGTGTATATATACATAGAGGTTTGTTAGTCTTCCGCTGTGCTTTATAGTTTATGTTTCCGCTATTATTGTCCTCTATTGTGTATGCTCCAGGTCTGTTGCAGGTTGTTTTGGTCAAGCAAGTCATGCAGGTTATGATGAGCCGTCCAAGATTCACTCTAACTCCTAGGGTGGGTTTTGGGTCGCGACACTTAGAGTTCTTTAAATTTTCTCATTTCATAGAAATAGGAGGATTACAAAGGAAAAATGCCTTGGCATGGTTTCCAATATATGGCAAAAGTTCCGGGGCTCTACATCCTCCCCCCTTATAAAAATTTCGTCCTCGAAATTTGAACGACATATGCATTACAAATCCCAAAACATCATTATATAGCACAAACAAAACCTATTCAAATAACTCCGGGTATTTCTCTTTGACTTCGGCTTCACGTTCCCATGTAGCCTCTTCCCGAGCATGATGTTGCCACTGAACGAGCACTAATGGAATGGTCTTGTTGCGAAGGACTCTATCTCTCCGATCCAAAATCTGAACCGGTTGCTCAACTAGTGTGAGATCCTCTCAGATTTCTACTGGATCAAGCTCTATGACATGGGAAGAGTCCGAGATGTACTTCCAGAGCATGGAGATGTGAAACACGTTGTGGAACGCCACCATATGAGTGGGCAAAGCAACACGGTAAGCCACCTCACCGATTCTTGTAATGATCTCGAATGGACCAACATATCTCGGACTGAGCTTGCCTCTCTTTCCGAATCTCATAACACCCTTGGTTGGTGAAACCCGAACAAATACAAAATCCCCAACTCGAAACTCAAGGTCTCGCCTACGGGTGTCGGCATAGCTTTTCTGTCGATCTTGTGCGGTCTTTAACCTCTCCCGGATAAGCTTGACCCTATCTGCGGTTTGTTCAATCAACTCGGGGCCCAACACCTTCTTTTCCCCAACTTCATCCCAATACAACGGGGATCTACAACTCCTCCCATACAAAGCTTCACAAGGTGCCATTTGTATACTTGCCTAATAACTATTGTTGTAGGCGAATTCCACCAAAGGTAGGTGATCTTCCCAACTTCCCTTGAAGTCTAGCATACATGCACGGAGCATGTCTTCTATCACCTGATTCACCCTCTCGGTTTGCCCATCCGTCTGTGGATGGAAAGCCGTGCTAAAGTCCAACCGGGAACCCATTGCACCTTGAAAACTTTTCCAAAACCTGGACTTGAATCTCAGGTCCCGATCCAACACAATGCTCACTGGCACCCCATGCAATCGGACTATTTCCTTGATGTACAATGCCGCCAGCTGATTTGAGTTGAATGTAGTCCGGTACGGTAAGAAATGGGCGGACTTTATGAGTCTGTCAACCACGACCCATATGGCATCGGTGTTTCTAACCGTCTTTGAAAATCCCACAATGAAGTCCATGGAGATGTGTTCCCATTTCCACTCAGGAATAGTGAAAGACTGTAAAAGCCCTGCCGGTCTCAAGTGCTCTGCTTTCACCTGTTGGCACACCAAACACCATGCCACATACTCCGTAACCTCCTTCTTCATGTTTCGCCACCAAAAGTGAATCTTGAGGTTCCGGTACATCTTCGTACCCCCGGGATGCACTGTATACTTGGACCGGTGAGCTTCATCCATAATCTCTCTCCGAAGGTCTGCAGTGGCTATGACACAAAGCCTTCCCTTGAATGTAATAGCACCTCAACTAGTGAGAGAGAAGTCCGTACTACCCTTGGCAACTTCCTTGTCCCGAAAAGCCAACAAGTCGGCATCTGTGGCTTGATACTCTTGGATCAAATCTATAATGTACGGCCGAACCGTGACATTGGCCAAGACAGGACTGCAAACAGAATCATTCACACTGATGTCCAAATTTGTCAAATCTTTCAATAGTTTCCATTCCTGCACCAACATGTGAGCCAATAGCCCCAGAGGTCTTCTACTCAAAGCGTCAGCCACTACGTTCATTTTCCCGGGTGATATTGGATGGTGCACTCATAATCTTTCAAGAATTCTATCCAGCGCCGTTGCCGTAAATTTAGTTCCTTCTGGGAAAAGAGGTACTTGAGACTCTTGTGATCCGTGAACACATAGAACTCCACCCCATAAAGGTAATGGCGCCAAATCTTGAGTGTAAACACGACCGTCACAAGCTCCAAGTCGTGAGTGGGGTAATTCTTTTCATGCTCCTTCAATTACCTTGATGCATAAGCAATGACTTTCTTGTGCTGCATGAGGACACACCCAAGTCCCACATGTGAGGCGTCACTATAAACCTCATAACCAACATGTCCCGACGGTACCGCAAGGACAGGAGCTGTGGTAAGTCTCTTCTTCAGTTCCGTGAAACTGATCTCGCACTTGTCACTCCATATAAACTTGGCATTCTTCCGTGTCAGGTGAGTGAGAGGTGCAGCTAAACTGGAGAATCCTTCCACGAATCTCCGATAATAGCCTGCCAATCTGAGGAAACTACGTATCTCTGTGACGCTCTTGGGCCTCTCCCAACTCATGACTGCCTCAACCTTGCCTGGGTCTACAGAAATACCCTCGGCCGACACTACGTGTCCGAGAAATGCTACATTCTCTAACCAGAACTCGTACTTACTCAATTTAGCATATAGCCTATGCTCTCTCAACATCTCCAAAGCAAAGCCGAGGTCTCGTGCATGGTCTTCCCGTGTCTAGGAATATACCAAAATGTCATCGATGAACACGATCACGCATCAATCCAAGTATGATCGGAACACCCGATTCATCAAATCCATGAACGCCGCCGGTACATTCGTCAGCCCAAAAGGCATGACAAGGAACTCGTAATGCCCATACCGAGTCCTGAAAGCTGTCTTCGGAACATCTTCTAACTTGATCTTTAACTAATGATACCCCGATGTAAGATCAATCTTGGAGAAAAATCTCGCTCCCTTCAGTTGGTCAAATAAGTCGTCTATCCTTGCCAAGGGATAACGATTCTTGATAGTTACCTTGTTCAACTGACGGTAGTCTATACACATTCTCATCGACCCGTCTTTCTTCTTCACAAAGAGAACCGGAGCTCCCCACGACAAGACACTTGGTTGGATGAAACCAAGTTGTTGTAACTCCTCAATCTGCTTCTTCAATTCTTCAAGCTCTATTGGGGCCATTCTATACGGTGCCCTTGAAATCAGAGTAGTGCCTGGAGCAAGCTCTATAGAGAACTCCATCTCTCTGTCAGGAGGTAATCCGGGAAGTTCTTCCAGGAACACATCTAAGAAATCACTCACAACCGGAATGACCAAAGAGTCCGGTGCCTCTGGGTTTGCTATGCTCAAAGTTGCGAGGCGAGCAATGTCCCTTTCTCTCAATCCTCAGAAATGAAAAAGGCTTAGCTCCTTCTGGCTTGAAGTTCAACATCTTTTCAAAGCATGCAACATGCCCGTGGTGGTTTGATAACCAATCCATCCCTAAGATGACATCAAAATCCAAGTCTTAGAAATCTAGGACGATGAGATCGGCTACTAGTTCATTCTCCTACACTTGAACCACACAATCTCCAAATACTTTGTCCGTACCCACTGCCTTGCCAAGTGGAGTGGCAATGGTCAACTCCCGTTCTAACGGAGTAGCCTCAGTCGAAAATCCCTTCGCGAAACTAGGAGACACAAAGGAGTGAGTGGATCCTGTGTCGATCAACACTCGGGCGAGACACTCGTTCACTAATAAAGCGCCTGTGCGAGTAAGTAACTAATATTAGTAGATTTCAAACAATAACAAACATCATACATAGGTAACCCCTAGTATAAATAATCACATAACAAGCCATAGAAAATTTACACCACAAAACTCTAAAATTTTTGTGTACCTTGCACGACATCATCAGATGCACGTGTGTCTCTCTCTGGTAGGGTGAAGACTCAACCCTGTGTGGCTGGGCGAGGAGGCCATGTAAACTGTGAGGCCCTTGAAGCCTGAGAAGAGCTAGGCTGAGATGTCTGCCTAATCGGGGGTCTGCTCCCTAAAGACTGAGCTGGCAAATGACGTCAGGGACAATCTCTAACCATGTGGCCATGGTCACCACAATGGAAGAAACTTCATGTAACCCTCCGGCATTCTCCCGCTGGATGCCTCCTTCCACAAAGGGTATAGATATCATGCGCATATATGGGAGGAGCATATCCCGTAGCCTGAGTCACTACGGGGCGAGGAGTCTGAGTGAAAGCCGGACGAAAAGCCGGTGGAGAAAAAGGGCGGGGAGCCTGTGGTGCCGAATATATCCTCTGTGACTGAGCAGGCCCTGCGGACTGATACAAGCTAGTCCTTGCTCTTTTCTCTCCTGAACTACTCGACTGTCCTTTCTCCATTCCTCTTCTTTTGAAAAATTCCTCGAAATTCGACTCGGCCAAAAGTGCCTTGTCCACTACCTCTGAATATGTCTCATGCTGAAACATTGAGACTCGATCCTTGAGGTAGGCCTTTAACCCCCTCTCAAATTTTCGGGCTTTCATCGCCTCGGTCGCTATCATATGTGGAGCAAATCGAGATAGCTCCGAGAACTTGGCTTCATAAGCCGCCACTGACATATTACCTTGCTCCAACGTAATGAACTCAACCTCCTTCTTCTCCTTCATCCCAATTGGGAAGTACTTCTTGTAAAAGACGTCCAAGAACTCGGCCCATGTCCACTCTTGACCCTGTCGGGTCAAATCTCAGGTCTTGAGTACGGACCTCCACCAATGGTCGGCCTCGCCTTCAAGCATAAAGGTGGCCCAAGTGACCCTTTCAGTCTCAGTCGGTGTCAATATTGAGAATATCTTCTCTAATTGCCGAACCCATCCTTCAGCAACAAGTGGATCAATCCTTCCACAAAAAGTTGGAGGCCTCATCCTCCGAAAAGCCTCTAATCCGGCTTGAACTCAATTAGGAGAAGCGGGTATAAGTGCGGCATTGGGTGGAGTAGCCGATTGCCTCACCGCTAACATAGCCAAAGTCTCAGCTATTGAAGCAAAAGCTTGGGCAAAGTCGGGTTGATCATCACCCGATGGAGCATCACTTCCATTGCCTCTTGTGTTGTACCCGCGACCCCGAGTATTGCGTCTCATGATTACTCCTGAGAACGACAATACAACATGAGTCTAACTTGGATACACCTCTAGTAGCGAATTAACCATTTGTTCAAAACATATTTACCAAGCATAGAACAGTTCACGCAAGGTTTACATAACAATAGCATATCATACAATCCGTGTTCCTAGCGTAGGACTCTAAGTTCGGTTGAAGTTCAACCCATTTGACCAAGACTAAATTGTTAGTCTATACTTGGAATACGACTCGTTCATAACACCTATTGCCTTGTTCAAACATGGTATTGAGTACTAAGTGACCCTAGGGACTCTAATGCCTAGGGCTCTGATACCACCTCTGTCGCAGCCCAAAATACCCCCTACGAGTTAAGGGATACTTTAGGTGTGACTATACGTACTTTTCAAACCATCCTGAAGTAAACGTGGCTAACACAATACAATAAGGATAATAATCAGTGCGCAGAAGCTAAACATATATACGGAAGTGCAAACTAACTTTTTCTTTTCTTCTAAAGTTCCAAAATAGTATTCCAAGTGAAACATATACACAATACATATTAAATTCTAAGGTGGACAGACCCACCTATCAAAATGACAAAATATACAAAGGACCCTCTCGTACTCTCCCCTCAACAGTAGTCGAGGTACGGCCACACGTCGAGGTCTCGGTCCGCCTGAGACTGTAGTGGAATAGATGGCTCTCTCTCCTCTATGTACTCTTCCTCGACCCAAGGCTCTAGGTCGAGGGCTTCATCGGTACCTGCCGACATAAAGGTACGGCTGAGCATAGAATACTCAGCGAGTACAAGTCACTAGCTAACAATAGCAATAATAAAAACACAAAAACAGTGAATACAATACAACACAGTAATTCAAAGCAATAGGAGCATCATAAGAATAAATGGTATTGAGCATGAAGCAATATGATTATCTTGACGTGCATGCATGAATGCGAAAACTCCAATAAAACTCATGCTTAGAAACCCGTTCTATGTCTCGGTATGGCTTGAGAAAATCATATGTGCATGTATGCATGAATGCCTTGTCATCATCTTATAACTTGCATCTTATAACTTGTGAGCCAGAGGCTAGCACCCGAATCTCCCTAGGCTGCCAACCTCCTTGATATATGGTTTTCTTGTGAGCCAGAGGCTAGTACCCGAATGTCCCTAGGCTACCAACCTCCTTGACAATACGTGAATTTTAGTTACTTGTTTAGTTTTCTTGTGAGTCAGTGGCTAGCACCCGAATGTCCATGGGCTACCAACCTCCTTGACATGTAGTAATTTCAGTTTTCTTGTGAGCCAGAGGCTAGTACCCGAATGTCCCTGGGCTATCAACCTCCTTGACATGCAATGTTTTCTTGTTGATTATTATATGCATATGCTCTTGAAAACTCGGTTCATGCCAACATACATGCTCGTGTGTGTGCCAATAATGACAATCATGATGACAAGCTTGGAGGTGGGGATCACATAAGGATAAGTATAGCATTTCCATTTTTTTTTAATAGAAGCATACGGGAATATAGATACATGTAGGGCATTCGATCAAGGTAGGCATTTCAACATAATAACTCAATCCATGCTTTCATAATTCAAGTTCATTTATTCAAATCTTCATTTAAGCATTTTATCAAACACTTGGTGTACAACCGCATACATAGCCAAATCATTTCAATTTCTTAACGCATAAGTTTCATCACACAACACCACGTGTATTCATTATGTTTAAAATGCCCATCCACCATTTTTCCAAATCACATTCCTCAACCAACACGGCATCCAATCGCCACATCCACATTTCATCCATCATTCATTCATCCATCACCCACACTCACATTTATCTTGTTGGTTTTAGAAAATAATAATACATATTTCAAGGAAAGGAATATACAACGTCAAACTCATAGATTCAAAAGGGAGAACCTAAAGTTTTGCTAAAGGAAATTAGTAGAGTGTACTAACCTTGAAGATCAAGCTTGATCTTTGAGGAATCCTTTGATTGAGGATGGTTCTAACTTGGATTCCTTCAAGCTTGCTCCCTTGATCTCAGTCCCAAAGCCCTCTTTGGATTTTGCCTTCTATCTCTCCTCCTCCTTTCTCCCCTTCTTTCTCTCCTTAGGTTTAGAAAATCCCCAAAATGGGATCCCTAAACAAGACAAGGGTTTAAAACCCTCAAATTCGGAATCTACTACCGCATGCAATCGATCGCGCACTTATTTGCGATCGATCGCAGGTCCTTGTGATCAATCGAACATTAATGCGATCTATCGCACATGAACCTGAATACATTGGTCTGATTTCCCTCTGCATGCGATCGATCGCACACTCTTGCGATCGATCGCAGATCCCTGCGATTTATCATACCTGGGGATCCATCTATCGCATCTGACCCCGAGAGTTTGGGACCTAATTTACCTGCATGCGATCGATCGCACCTGACTTGCGATCGATCACACCCTCCAGATTTTGTTGTTTTCTTCCATTTCCCCTACTTTGGTAATTCGGCCATAACTTTTGACTTAGTTGTCCGATTTGGACAATTCAACTTGCGTTGGATTCGTCTTTCAAAGTGGAACGTTCTTAGTGCTTTAGAATTTCTAATTTCTTCTTTATTTATTAACCAAATTACCCTTAAAGTCGACTGATCTGTAAATGAGTTTCAATAACTCGGGTTTTCGATATGTCCGACTTAGGAATACTACTTCTTAACACTTAGAGTTCTTTAAATTTTCTCATTTCATAGAAATAGGAGGATTACAAGGGAAAAATGCCTTGGCATAGTTTCCAATACATGGCAAAAGTTCTGGGGCTCTACAGTTCTTTAACTGAACATATCTTTTTCACGCAATGATGGCTTTTACACTATCCAGGTAGGTAGTCCTAGCTGTTAGCAGCAGGGGTTTTCACTCTAGTGACCGGGATAGATATCTACTGTCCGCCTAGGTAGCCATTTCATACTATTTGCATCCAATTGTGACTTCACACTATCCCAGTAGGTAGCCCTTTTCATTGCAACAATTTTAGCTCATGGAGGATACACAAAATGGGGATGACTAACAAAATGGTCATTCTAGATCGGTCATCCAAGGTCACACAATTGGGATAAGTCAAACACCTACAAATTGGAAAATAGACCTCTCAACAAAATCAGTCAGAGTGCATGTGAAATTTGTAAAGCATACACACATGAATAAGTCTCTAACTATTGAAGGTAAAACCGGTCTAATTTTTAGCCTAACCAAGAGACTATGCAGGTGATATATCCTCAATCAGCAACAAACTCATGTTCAACCCTAGACAAGTATAGAAATAAAGATCACATAAGGAATGCAGATCATGCAAGTCAAACAAGGGCAACATGAAAAAAAATCTTTTTGGATTTTATGGTTTTTCAATGTTTTTGGATTTTTCAAAAGAAAGAAAACAAAAAAACATACCAAAACAAATAAATACAAAAAAAAAACTAGTATAAACAAATAGCATAGCACTAGTACAAGACAGAACGCTAACAACACACCCTAGGCTATGACAAGCACAGGCTAAGTGAAGCCCTTCAGGTCTTCCTTTCTCACCCAAACGGTTTTAGAAGTTTGATTGACCCTTTGGTCTCTAACCGTTTCAATTGAGGTAGGTATGACCTTCTGCCTCTTCCTCCTGTTCCTCCTTTTCCAGGATTGAGACCTAGAATTATGGCTGGCATTATGGTTCTCCCTGTTACCTCCTCTATATATAGCATGAGGAGTGTCATGACCCTGTCACTGTCTAGAGTTATGAGCAATTTTCATCACATCTTCGCACAAACTCCTAGACTTCTCTACTAGGACCTCAACTCTCTTTTGAAGATTCCCATTAAAATTATGTTGGTTCCTTAAACCATGATTGGGCATTCTTCGAAGTTTAGGACATCGAGGCTTAATATGACCCTTCACTCCACATTTATGACATGTAGGAATGAATTTCTGAGTTGAAGGGCATTCCCTTTAGCAGGAGGGTGTCTTTTAACACCAGCCTCAGTGTTCGAGGTGGATGGAGTTCCCTTCACATCTCCACACCTCTGATTTTGCTCAAAATCAGCCAACTTGATTTCAAGACTTGTCTTTTGATCAAGATAAACATGTAAATCAGATTCAAGAAGCTAAGTCTTGGCAAGAAAGGAAGCCTTCTCTTCCTCAAGCTGTGACACAAGAGCTCTCAACCCCAAAGCCACTTGGTCTAAGACATCTTTTTCCATTTCAATAGATTTGATCTTTTTAGACATGGAAAACTGAACCTTTTTCAGCTTTAGGCATTCTTGAAATAGTTCATCATAGGCTACCTCAAGGTCTCCCTTAGTATCAGAGTCATTCTAACTCTCATCATCCTCCTCACCATCACTACAGTGTTGGTTACTCCCAACTTTTGAAGAAGATTCCTCAATCCCAGATAAGGATACAGTGAAGGCCACATAACCCCTAGTCTCTTCACAAGAAGAACTATCTGATTCCTCAGATTCAGATTCACTGCCATCCTTTGCCTTGCCCTTAAATCTTTTCTTATTAGAGCATTCAGTAGCAATATGGCCGTAGCCTTGGCATTCATAGCATTAAACACCTTGGAATTTCTTGTCCACACTTCTAAAATGTTTCTTGTTTTCAAAGTGCTTGTACTTGGGCCTTTCAAAAGCTTTTTTTCCTTTCGGATTAAATCTCTTATTAAGTTTCAAATTTTTTTTAAATTTCTTCGCAAACAAAAGCCAACTCTTCTTCTTCATCCTTAAAGTCACTATCTGAACCATCTATGGATTCCTTGACGAATTTCAAGGCAATAGATTATGGTTTCATAGATGGGTTCAGATTAACTCATAGGTTTGGAGAGAACCAACCAACTCTTCAAGTTTAAAAGCATCCACATTTTTTCTCTCCTCGATTGCAGTAACCTTCGATCGAAATCTCTCAGGTAGAGATCTCAAAATTTTTTTAACAATTTTGAACTCAGGAATTCTTTCCCCTAGATTGAAGCTAGAATTGACAATGTCACTCAGACTGGCATAAAAAGTATCAAAAGTTTCATTATCATCCATCATCAATTTTTCAAACTTAGAGGTCAATAATTGAAGTTTGGAGGTCTTGATAGTTGTAGTCCCTTCATGATTAATTTGAAGAATGTCCCATGCCTCCTTCGAAGTGTCACATTTAGATATATGTCGAAATTCTTCGAGTGTGACAGCGGCGAAGATTGCATTTAGACCCTTACTATTCCATCTATAACTTTCAAGTTCTATATTGGTCAATTCAGAAGAAGGTTTAGGGATGGTCTGCTCATCTATGGTCTTTGTTGGATGGGTCCAGCCTTGTTCAATGGAGAACCATACTCTCTCATCTAATGATTTTAGAAATGCTCTCTTTCGAGCTTTCCAATAGGCATAATTATTCCCATCAAATAATGGGGGACAAGAGATGGATCTTCCCTCTCTTTGGAGATTCATATTCACTGAAAAATATGAGACAAGATCACAATAATAAATTAGTGAACCTGCTCTGATACCAATTGAAAAAATAAATAATTCAATTTGGTGAACCTCAAATCTATGGTTTGAGTTGAGAATCTCACAAAGTCAATGGGATGGTTAGGGCTCCCTATAGGTCTATCTACCATTTTTGATGTTTTCACATTTAAGTTATAAATTAAGGGATGATGTACTTTAAGTGTAGAAAATAGAAAGCCAACCAAACAACAACACAAGGATTTTTACGTGGAAAACCTTCCGGGAAAAACCACGGGACCTAGTCCAGCCAAGAGAAATCACTAAGACAAAGTAAACAAGAACTTAAAAGACTCGAACTTGACTCCTTCGGACTCGACACTACGATCCTTCAGTTCTTAGTCCTCCACGCCTCAAAAATTCATCATGTACTCTCAAGTCCCGTGATCAACCGCAGCCACTCGTACTTCTATTTATGTCTCAAAAACAGTCCACGATCTTCCGATCGATCTCTGTCAATGACAGCTTCGGATTCCACCGACCAAATCACACTACCATGATCCATCTCGGATCGATCTCCTTCGCAAAGGCTCCGGAATACTTTGGCCAAAGTGTTCTATCTAGAATGGGTTGATGGTTTGATAGAAATCAATACCTAGATGGACTCCTTCAATGCACAAGTCCAAACAACCAAAATTATAGCTTTTGCCTTGCAAACTCTAAGTTGAAGGAAGCTAACCAAGGGGAGGAGAACTATAATATTCCAGAGCTTTTATGAACTCTAGAGGGAGTTAAAAACCCTCTTTATACTCTCCCAAAGTTGTCCTCCATGAAGTGGAAGGGTTCTATATAAATAGAGGATCAAAAACCATGTTTAAAGGTTGCTAAAAACCAAGAAGGAAGTTGTCAAAATAGTAAAATAGCAAAAAAATCGATTTGGCAAAAAATCCCATATCAGGGTCGACCCTGGGGGATAGTTCGGTCGACCAAAGTGTACACTTCAGTTGACCTAACTATCCTTCAGGGTTGACCTCCACTTTTTCAACCTTCTGTTAAAAAACCCCATAGAAAAATATCTATACCCAGGGTTGACCCTTAATGGTCAGGGTCGACCCTGAGGTGCCAACCCGAAATTTAAACTTCATTTTTGGGTCTCGCACCCTTGACAAAAGTTGTACCTCTTTTCGACGCAATCGTTTTGACATATTATGGAACAAAATCCAAGCTACAGTTTGGGAGATATACCCAAAACAAGCAACATTGGTTTTTTGAAAAATTTCAGAATTTTTAAGTTGTTTTGCACTACTTATCTCACCACCTAGGGTCCGTATGATTAGTCTAGGTCACTCACCACCTAAGGTATGATATTAGGATTATTCTAAATCAATTTCCACCTATGGTAGTATGGTATCTAGGTCACTTACCATCCTATGAAGGAAATGATCAACCAAGACTTCAACGAGTCTTCTTCGGTCTTCAACTTCACTTGTCGTGGATGCTTGAAGGCAATGACACAAGATACACACCTAGACACCTAGACTCACTTGTTTTGACATCAGAATATGCCAATACAAAAACATGGACTTTACAAATCTGTCCATTATCACCCAGACAGCATCGGAGCCCTTCGCCGTCCGCGGTAAGCCAACGATGAAATCCATCAAGATATTCTCTCATTTCCATTCCAGAACAGGGAGGGACTATAAAAGACCTGCTGGCCTCTGATGCTCGACTTTTACCTGCTAGCTCACCAAACATCTAGAAACGTACTCTGCGACTTCCCTCTTCATGTTTTGCCACCAGTAGTGCCTCTTGAGATTCTGGTACATCTTAGTACCTCCCAGATGTACCGTGTACTTGGATTGGTGAGCCTCGTCCAAGATCTCACCCTTCAACACCGCGTCGACGTGAACACACAACCTGCTTTTGAATGTGATGGCACCATCACCATTCAAAGGAAACTCCTGACTACCACTGCTAACCGACTTATCTCGGTAAACAAGCAACTCAGCACCCGAATTCTGCAACTCCTTGATCTGGTCCAAGACATTCGGCCTAACTAAGATGTTTGACATCACCGGCCCATAGGTAGTATGCCTGAGGGTAGTGTCTAGGTTACACATATCCTTCAATAACTTCCACTCTTAGACCCTCATGTGAGCCATAACCACGTAAGGCTTTCTGCTAAGAGCATCGCCTACCACGTTAGCCTTACCCGGATAGTACTGAATGGAACAATCATAGTCCTTCATGAACTCCATCCATCGACACTACCTCATATTCAACTCCTTCTGGAAGAAGAGATACTTTAAGCTCTTGTGATCCGTGAACACAACAAACTCTTTCTCATAGAGGTAGTGACGCCAAATCTTTAACGCAAATACAACTGCAGTAAGCTCTAGATCGTGTATGAGGTAGTTCTACTCATGCTCTTTCAACTAGCAGGAAGCATAGGCAACCACCTGCTTATGCTGTATAAGAACACACCCAAGCCCGATAAGTGATACATCACTGTAAACTTTGAAGCCACCGCTCCCAGACGAAACAGTGAGAACAGGGGCAGTGGTAAGCCTCTTCTTTAACTCCAGGAAGCTTGCCTCACACTTCTCACTGCAAGTGAAGTTAGCGTTCTTCTGCGTGAGGTAGGTAAGTGGAGCCGCTAAGCTGGAAAATCCCTCCACAAACCTCTTTTAATATCCTAACAGGCCGAGAAAACTGCGAATCTCGGTAACACTCTTCAGCCTCTCCCAGTTCATTACTGCCTCAATCTTCGTCGGGTTGACTGAGATACCCTCGACAGACACCACATGACCAAGAAACGAAACCTTGTCCAGTCAGAAATCACACTTGCTCAACTTAGCATACAGGCTATGCTCTCGAAGAGTCTGCAATGCCAGGCGGAGATCTCTCGTGTGATCATCCCGTGTCTTAGAGTACATCAGGATATCATCGACGAATACGATCACACACTGATTAAGAGACGATCTAAACACACGGTTCATTAAATCCATGAATGCAACTGGCGCATTAGTCAGACCAAAAGACATCACCAGAAACTCGTAGTGACTATATCGGGTTCTGAATGTCATCTTCAGAATATCCTCTGCCCTGATCTTCAACTGATGATACCCTGATCGAAGATCAATCTTTGAGAAAAACTTTGCACCCTTCAACTGGTTAAACAAGTCTTCTATCTGAGGCAATGGATAACGATTCTTGATAGTGACCTTGTTTAGTTGCATGTAGTCAATACACATCCGCATCGACCCATCCTTCTTCTTTATGAAGAGCATAGGAGCTCCCCAAGGTGAGACACGTGGCCGGACGAAGCCAAGGCCTTGTAATTCTTCCAATTGCTCATTTAACTCTTTAAGCTAAATAGGGGCCATCCTATACAGAGCCCTAGAAATCAAGTCGTGCCTGGAGTAAGCTCGATCGCAAACTCGATTGCCCGATCAGGAGGTAATCCCGGTAAGGTCTCTGGAAAGACATCCATATACTCACACACAACCAGAATGGATGTGGAGTCTCGTACTTCTACACTCGCAAGACTGAGAGCTGCAAAATGAGCAATGTCTCTCCTCTGAAGTCCCCTGAAATGAAACGGCTTCACCCCAACGGGCTTAAAGTTCACCACCTTCTCAAAACAGGCCACGTGCCCATGGTGAGCTGAGAGCCAATCCATACCTAGGATAACATCGAAATATCAATCTTGAAATCCCAGAATGATCAGGTCGGCTGGCAACTCATGCTGCATGACTTGCACAACACTGCCCAGTTACACTTTATCTGCCTCAACAGACTTGCCCAATGGAGTCGAAATGGACAACTCCCGAGGTAACTTACTTGGCTCAGACGTAAAACCTTCAGCAAAACAAGGTGAGACAAATGAATGAGTGGATCCCGTGTCGATCAACACCCGTGCTAAACACTCATTTACTAGTAACGAACCTGTGGATTATAACTACCCAAGTTATAAATAACTACATACCTAATACATGTTGATACACGCATAGAAATAAACACTACATAGCATACATGCACACAATACGTCATGGCAATAATAAAACCTTAACAATTTTAAACTCGCTCGTACCTTGCACAACATCATCCGATGCGTGTGCGTCTCGGTTGGTCATGGCAAATACCCTGCCCTGATTTGCCTGACGAGACTGTTGGGTGGGAGGCAAGGATCTAGAGGCCTAAGATGAAGACCCCTGAAACGAAGTCTGCCTACCTGGAGGTTGGACTCCCTGTGGCCCAGTCTGTGACTACTTGCGTGAGCAATCCCGTATCACGTGACCAACCTCTCCATAGTGGAAGCATCCACCCGATAGTCTTCGGTAATCCCCAGTCTTGTGCCGACGACCACATACTGCACACTCCTCGAATGCCTATAATGTGGAGGAAGCCGGAGGTGTAACCCTCGTAACCTGTGACGTCGTAGGGCGCGGTACCTGAAGCACAAAAGGAGGCCTCTGAGCCGACATCAGCTGAGAGAATTGATATGGAGCAGTCCTGGTCCTCTTCTCAGATTCTGACAAACCACTAGACTGGCCCTGGGACATGCTCCTCTTGAAGTCACTATCCCTTCTCCTGATAAGCTCCTCTCCATTCTTCTCAGCGATCTTCGCCTTTCCCACTATCTCTCTCCAGGACTCTACTTGGAGGATGGACACCCTATCACGAATGAATGCCTTCAATCCTATCTCAAATTTTCTGACCCATAGATCTTCTGTCACGATCAAATGTGGAGCAAATCTTGACAACTCGGTGAACTTAGCCTCATACTTGGCTACGTTCATCGCTCCCTGCTCTAAGAGCATGAATTCCCTTGCCTTCTGTTCCCGGATAAATCTGGGAAAATACTGCTAGTGGAAGGTGTCCAGGAACTCCGCCCATATCCAGGGTTCCCCTGCCTTCGCAACATCCCTCTACCTTTGGGTAGCTCTCTACCAATGCTCGGCTTCACCTTCCATCACGAAGGAAGCCCATTCAACCCACTGCTCCTCAGTACAATAGAGAGCCCGAAAGGTCTTCTCCAATTGCATAATCCATGCCTCTACTACCATTGGGTCCAGAGTCCTATAGAATGTAGGAGGCCGTAGTTTTCGAAAAGCTTCTAGTCCCGCGGTGTGATGCACCGGCGGAGGCACAGGAGTAGTTGGTGGGGTAGGAGTAGTCACAACAGGTCTGGCTGCCAATAAAGCCAAAGTCTCTGCTATGGAATCCATAGCATTTGTGAAGTAAAGCAGCTCTTCCTCTCTCGGAACCTCACCCTCGGATCTCCGAGTTTGGTAACCACGACCCGATTGCCACGTTTCATGATGTAAAATCTTGAGATCAATGGCAAAACATGAGTCTAACTTGGATACCAATCTTCACACAACATATAGCAATTTAATGAACATGAAAGGCCAATACCCGCATATAGTATACATCGAAGTATACACATAATAATACGATTATAACTTAGAGTTTTCTAGCGTAGTGAAGATCCCTTTGTTGCGCATCTACCCTTTCGGAATAAGACTAAGGATATAGTCTAAACTTAAACTAGGATCCTAGATTGACCTAAGGATTCGCTTGATACCTGTCATGTCATGGTAGCAAGCTTAATACAACAAGCCCATCTAAGTTCTAAGTTCAACTCAGCAAACTCACTTCTGCTTAGCCCAAGGGAAACTAGTCCCTAAAGCTCTGATACCAAGTTTTTCGCAACACAAAATACCCCCTAGGAGTTAGGGATACTTTAGCTCGTGACTGCCGTATCATACCCTCCTATATGACACATAAGGCACACATATTAACCTTTTAGAGTACACAAGTTATACATAGGGGAAACGATTTATAATTCATAGCAGAAGTAACTTACAATAATTACTCCTATCGTTCGGTTCAAGTCTGAACCAACAGAATATGTATCCAAAATAAGGAGTGGACAAGTCCCACTCTCAACATAAACAAACTATCTTTTCTCCCTAACGTAGTCAGCAGAAGTCAAAGTCGTGACGCCTATCTAGCGATCCATCATCCTGGTAGTGGTCCATGGAAGGCTTCGGGTCGTAGTATTATTCTTCAACCCAAGGCTCTGAACCACACAATTCGAAAGGAACCCGAGCACCTACCGATGATGACAAATATCGGTTGAGCGTGGAATACTCAACGTATACATACTACTAACAACAAGCAATAATATCATGGAAGCATGCAAAACATGGAGACTGAAACCCTTAAAACAGATCAAGGCGTAGAAACCATGAAATAGTACGTATGATGAATACCAAAAACCAAAACCGTATGAGTCATGTGATAATCATAGCCTTGTGAGTTCTTTGAGTCGTGTTGAGTTCATGGAGTTCCTTAGAGTCATTTCTGATCCATAGAGCAAATACCATAGAGCAAAACCATAAAGATCTTAGAACATTTACGTTTATGATCCTTAGAGCTTGTACATCAATCTTAGACATTATCATAGAGTTCTTGTGAGTTTAATATGATCCTTGGAGCTTGTGAACTGATCTTAGACAATATCATGGAGTTTCTTAAAATCATCATGTGAGTCCCTTACTTAAAAATCTCTTCTAGAACTTTGAGAAATCTATGGAAAAACCCCATTTAATGTGAGACATGTGAAGCATATGAGGATAATAGCATATTTAAACACAAAAGCCCTTAGAGGCATTAAACCAAACACATGGAGTGCATAATAGTGGTAGTTTACATCTAAGTATAAAAACAACATCACACATCATATCAAACTAAGATTTATAGTATAGAATAAGAAGAACATCATGTGGTAACTAGTATTACCACAAGTTTGGTAGTAGAATGTATCTACCTTGATGAAATCGAAGGATTCAATTCCAAAAGCTTGGAACAAGTGAGAACTTCGAGTTCCTTATTGAAAAACACCAAAGAAGGGAAGATCTTGATCTTCTCTTCAAGCTTGAGCAACTCCCTTAGCTTTTCTCCTTCTTCTCCTCTAAAACTCTCCTCAAAACATGCCCTAAGGGTTTCTGAAACCCTAAGGTACGAGCTGGGCCTTTTATAGGCAAAGGGGTGATGGTTAAAGACTTAAAAACCCTTTAATGAAGTAAATCTGCATATAACCGATCGATCGGTGGTTAGGATTGAGCGATCGGTGGTTTCGACCGAGAGATCGGTTGAAAACACCCTCTCTGGAATTTTTTCTCATACAAAATTTTTGACCAGTTGACAGCTACCGAGCGATCGGTAGATAACCGGTTGATCGGTGTTATCACCGAGCGATTGGTGCTCACTTGTTTTGCTGCAAAACCTTTTTTCCCATTACTTGGACCTTCTCCAATCCAATTCTAATGCCTTATATACTCAAAACACACTCCTTTAGGCTATATATACCCCCCATCAACACATGCACACCATAGATCCTAACATGTATACATTAGCATAAAGCCCATTAGGGTACAAGACTCTACTCGAGCACTATTCACACACTATACACTACTTAGTGAAATGAAAATTCGGGGTTCTACAGAGTCTGTGCGATTAAGGAATCGTTGTGAATCCTCTAGCTGGAAGCTTGAGGCAGGGAATAGGCTGGATTGCTGAACCTCGTGAACAAATCATTGTGTTTGTTCCTTCTAACTCTTATCTTTTACTTTCAAAACTTTTCTTGCTTAATCTTGTGTTGCAAATAATTTTTAATTCCACATCTTGGACTTAGAGTCCATAAAGTTTTAATCTGCCATACCTGGCCAATAGGTCAAACTCATTTCCCCTTATTTAATGTTAATTAAATAATTATAAATATTATCCTTTAATTTGAATTAACAATTAATTTAAACTATAGATTAACTTTTAATCCATTTTATTAATGATTAATATTTAATCATTTAATTTATAAATTAACATTTAATCTATTATTGAGCTTGTATTTCTTATATGAGCATCTCCACAAATTGCTCTGGAACATTCTAACCCTGGCTTACCCAATGTTATCCAATTGACTCTAAATAGGAATGACATCGGAATTGCAAGTGACGTGAGATATCCATGTTGCAATTGAATCCCAGTGTAAGAACGTTAACCATTAAGGATCCCGTCACATGAACTTTTTAATTCAATTGATCCTTCCAATTACATTATCCCTAATAAGCCTTCGAGATTATTTATACTATCTAACTCATAACCCATTGCACATCATCCGGGTTTTCAAGACTTCTAATTAAGCCATGAGAAACATTTTCTCATTGTAAAGTCCATATTCCGATGTCAAAAAAAGTGAATCTAGGTGTCTAGGTGTGTGTCTTGTATCATTACCTTCAAGTATCCACGCCAAAGCGAAGTTGAAGACCAAAGAAGACCGGTTGATCCACTCGGTTGATCATTTCCTTCATAGGATGGTAAGTGACCAAGATACCATGTGACCATGGGTGGGATTTACCTACAATAATCCTAACATGACACCTTAGGTGGTAAGTGTCCTATTCTAACCATACGGACCCTAGGTGATGAGATAAATAGTGCAAAACTTGTTTTAAAATTCTGAAATTTTCTAAAATTTTTCAAAAAACCAAGGTTGCTTACTTTGGGCATATCTCCTAAACCGGAGCTCAGATTTTGTTCTATAATATGTCAAATCGACCATGTCGAAAAGAGCTACAACTTTTGTGAAGGAACCGAGAGTTGAAAAAAAAGTTTTAAAAAAAATTTAGCCTCTGGGTCGACCCTGGGCGTTTTGGGTCGACCCTGAAGTGCAAAAAATTTATATGGGGTTTTGGGACAGCAAGTTGATTTTTGTGGGTCTACCCTGGAGGATCATTTGGTCGACCAAAGTGTACACATTGGTCGACCAATGGATCTTCATGGGTCGACCCTGATATGGGAGGTTTGCTAATGCGACTCCTTTGCTTGCCTCTTTGGTTTTTAACATATTTTAGCAACTTTTAAACATGTTTTTTGATTCCCTTTATATATAGAACCCTTCCACTTCGTAGAGAACAACTTAGGGAGTGTGTTGAAAGTATTTTTAAGTGTCTCCAGAGGTCATGAAACCTATGGAATATATTTTTCTCAACCCCTTTTGTTAGTGCATTAAACCTAGAGTTTACAAGCCTAAAGTTTCAATATTGCTTGTTTGGACTTATACATTGAAGGAGTCCATCTAGGTGATGATTCTTATCAAACCATCAACCCGTTCTGGATAGAACACCTTGGCCAGAGTGTTTCAGAGCCTTTGCGAAGGAGATTGATTCGAGAAGGATCGTGGTAGAGTGATTTGGTCGGTGGATTCCGAAGCCATCATTGACAGAGATCGATCAGAAAATCGTAGACTGTTTGCGAGACACAAAGAGAAGTACAAGAGGCTGCGGTTGATCACGGGACTTGAGAGTACGTGGTGAATTTTCAAGGCATGGAGGACTAAGAACTGAAGGATCGAAGTGTCGAGTCCGAAGGAGTCAAGTTCAAGTCTTGTAAGTTCTTGTTTACGTTGTCTTAGTAGATTTTCATGGCTGGACTAGGTCCCGTGGTTTTTCCCGGAAGGGTTTCCACGTAAAAATCCTTGTGTTGTGGTTTGCTTGGCTTTCGATTTTCCGTACTTAAAGTACATCATCCCTTAACTTAATAACTTAATTGTTAAAACATCAAAAAGGGTAAATAGACTTATAGGAAGCCTTAATCATCCCCTCGAATTTGAGGTTCACCGAATTGTTTTATTTTTTCAATTGGTATCAGAGCGGGTTCACTAACTTTTTAGTGTGATCTTGACTCAAATTTTCGGTGAATATGAATCTGCAAAGAGAGGGAGGATCCATCTCTTGTCCCCCATTATTTGATGGGAATAATTATGCCTATTGAAAAGCTCGAATGAGAGCGTTTCTAAAATCATTAGATGAGAGAGTATGGTTCTCCATTAAACAAGGTTGGACCCATCCAACAAAGACCATAGATGACCTGACCATCCCTAAACCTTCCTCTGAATGGACCAACAGGAAACTTGAAAGTTGTAGATGGAATAGCAAGGGTCTAAATGCCATCTTCGCCGCTGTCACACTCGAAGAATTTCGACGTATATCTAAGTGTGACACTTCGAATGAGGCATGGGACATTCTTCAGATTACCCATGAAGGGACTACAACTGTCAAGATCTCCAAACTTCAATTACTGACCTCTAAGTTTGAAAAGTTGATGATGGATGATAATGAAACTTTTGATAGTTTTATGCCAATTTGAGTGACATTGTCAATTCTAGCTTCAGTCTAAGGGAAAGAATTCCTGAGTCCAAAATTGTTAGAAAAATTTTGAGATCTCTACCTGAGAGATTTCAATCGAAGGTTACCGCCATCGAGGATAGCAAAAATGTTGATGCTCTGAAACTTGAAGAGTTGGTTGGCTCTCTACAAACCTATGAGTTACATCTGAACCCTTCTAAGAAACTAAAATCCATTGCCTTGAAGTCTGTCAAGGAATCCAAAGATGGCTCAAATAGTGACTCTAAGGATGAAGAAGAAGAGTTAGCTTTGTTTGCAAAGAAATTCAAAAAAATTTTGAAACTTAATAAGAGATTTAATCCGGAATGACAAAAATCTTTTGAAAAGCCCAAGTCCAAGCACTTTGGAAACAAAAAACAGTTTAAAAGTGTGGACAAGAAATCCCAAGGTGTTCAATGCTATAAATGCCAAGGCTACGGCCATATTGCCGCTGAGTGCTCTAATAAGAAAAGATTTAAGGGCAAGGAAAGGGATGACAGTGAATCTGAATCTAAGGAATCAGATAGTTCTTCTTGTGAGGAGACTAGGGGTTATATGGCCTTCACTGCATCCTTATCTGGGATTGAGGAATCTTCTTTAAATATTGTGAGTAACCAACACTGTAGGGATGGTGAGGAGGATGATGAGAGTCAGAATGACTCAGATTCTGAGGGAGAGCTCGGGGAAGTCTATGATGAACTATTTCAGGAATGCCTAAAGCTGAAAAAGGTTCAGTTTTCCATGTCCAAAAAGATCAATTCTATTGAAATGGAAAAAGATGCCTTAGACCAAGTGGCTTCAGGGTTGAGAGCTCTTGTGTCATAGCTTGAGGAAAAGAAGGCTTCCCTCCTTACCAAGACTCAGCTACTTGAATCTGATTTACATGTTTGTCTTGATGAAATGACAAGTCTTAAAATCAAGTTAGCTGAACTTGAGCAAAACCAGAGGTGTGGAGATGTGAAGGGAACTTCATCCACCTCAAACACTGAGCCTGGTGCTAAAAGGAATCCTTCTGCTAAAGGGGAAAACCCTTCTACTCAGAAATTCATTCCTACATGTCATAACTGTGGAGTGAAGGGTCATATTAAGCCTTGATGTCCGAAACTTCGAAGAATACTCAATCATGGTTCAAGGAACCAACACAACTTTAATGGGAATCTTCAAAGGAGAGTTGAGGTCCTAGTGGAGAAGTCTAGGAGTTTGTGTGAAGATGTGATAAAAATTGCTCACAACTCTAGACAGTGGCATGGTCATGACACTCCTCATAGATGAGGTAACAGGGAGAACCAGAATGCCCACTATAATTCTAGGACTCAATCTTGGAAAAGGAGGAATGGGAGGAAGAGGCAAAAGGTCATACCTACCTCAACTGAAACGGTTAGAGACCAAAGGGTCAATCAAACTTCTAAAACCGTTTGGGTGAGAAAGGAAGACCTGAAGGGCTTCACTTAGCCCGTGCCTGTCATGGCCTAGGGAATGCTTGTATTGATATATCTTGTCCTAGTGCTATGCTATTTGTATATACTAGTTTTTTTTTTTGTGTTTATTTGCTTTGATATGTTTTTCTGTTTTCTTTATTTTGAAAAATCCAAAAACATTGAAAAACCATAAAATCCAAAAATATTTTTTTCATGTTGCCATTGTTTGACTTGCATAATCTGCATTCCTTGTGTGATCTTTATTTCTATACTTGTCCAGGGTTGAACATGAGTTTGTTGCTGATTGAGGATATGTCACCTTCATAGTCTCCTGGTTATGCTGAAAATTAGACCGATTTTATCTTGAACAGTTAGAGACTTATTCATGTGTGTATGCTTCACAAATTTCACATGCACTCTGACTGATTCTATTGAGAGGTCTATTTTCCAATCTGTAGGTGTATGGCTTATTCCAATAGTGTGACCTTGGATGACTAATCTAAAGTGACCATATTTGTTAGTCATCCCCATTTTGTGTATCCACCATGAGCTTAAATTGTTGCAATGAAAAGGGCTACATACTGGGATAGTGTGAAAGTCACTATTTGATGCAAACAATATGAAATGGCTACCTAGGCGGACAGTAGGTATCTATCTAGGTTACTAAAGTGAAAGCCCCTACTGCTAAAAGCCAGGACTACCTACCTAGATAGTGTGAAAGTCATCATTGCATGAAAAGATATGTTCAAATAAAGAACATCAAAATAAATCTTACAATGTTTGGAGGTACTTGACCTAAAAAAAAAAAATGAGTCAAATAAAGAATTCAACGAACCCGTCATTTGAATTAAATTCAAGTCAAAATGGAAAAAGGAGTACTAAAATGTAAAAAATCATAATATCTGGATCTAACTAGGTTTGACTTCTATGATGTATATCTCCGGGAGTTCCCTTAGTGGTTAATGTCATATCCTTGGAAAGGGAAAGAAACCTTGATCCAGTATCTTGTCAGACCACCACTTCACACATATTACTTCACTTTTGAACTGTTCGCTAAATGTGATTAAGTGAACTGGCTATGCTTTAGCATTCCGCGAGATTTAGTTAGATGCGTATCCTCAGTCGGTCTAACTAATCATGTTCTTCATTGGATTTGTAATTTTAAATTACTACTGCTTGGAATGCTTTTGATGCATGTTTGTGTGGCACATGATATTTTTTGTGTGTTTCCTTTTTATTTGGTAGGGGCCTTTCTAGCATAAGTGCCCTATTTTTGGTGATATCCTTGATCTTAGGGGAAGAAGATCAAGTTGAGTTGTTGAGGGGGAGTTCTATGTTTGAGTTGTTGAGGGGGAGTTTGTGCTTTATATTTCTGTCTTGTTCCCCGCTCTTTAGTCCCTCATTGTTAAATTGGTATATTTTTTGAAATATTGGCTTCCTGCCTTCCTTTGGCAACTGTGCCAAAAAGGGGGGAAATGTTAGGATAGTATTTCCCTAGTTTAGTACATTCCTTGCTTGACCTGTGATTACTTATTTTCATATTCCACACATGCTACACTGGGTATTTTGTTTTTGAGCATGTGCAGGTGCAAAGTTGCAGCAGATAAATTTGCTTGACAAGAGGTTCAATGTATTGATTTAAGATGATTTGTCAATTGATGTCATGTAAGAGTGTTGGAGTCATGTAATGTCCTAATTCACCGTTTTGATGTGTTTGGGTGAGTTTGTGTCAAGTCATGTACTTCAGTTTGGTTTTGTCACGGAATTGCCAAAGGGGGAGATTGTAAATTCCATTATTTTTGTGTTGGCATATTCCGGTGTCAAAACAAGTGAGTCTAGGTGTCTAGGTGTGTATCTTTTGTCATCACCTTCAAGCATCCACGATAAAGTGAAGTTGAAGACCAAAGAAGACCGGTTGATCCACTCGGTTGATCATTTCCTTTATAGGATGGTAAGTGACCTAGATACCATGGGACCATAGGTGGGATTTAACCTAAAATTATCCTAACATGATGCCTTAGGTGGTAAATATCCTAGTCTAACCATACGGATCCTAGGTGATGAGATAAACAGTGCAAAACTTGTTTTAAAATTCTGAAATTTTCTAAAATTTTTCAAAAAACCAAGGTTGCTTTCTTTGGGCATATCTCTCAAACGGTAGATTAGATTTTACTCTATAATATGTCAAATCGACCGCATCGAAAAGAGCTGCAACTTTTGTGAAGGGACCGAGAGCTGAAATGTCGCGACCCAAAACCCACCCTAGGAGTTAGAGTGAACTTTGGACGACTAATCATGGTTCACATGACTTGCTTGACAAACCAACCTGCGAAAACCCACAGAGCATATACAATAGAGGATGACAGCAGAAACATAACTATAAAACACAGCGAAAGTCTAACAACCTCTAAGTATATACACGAGGTCCAAGTTTAATACAAGGAAATCAAAACAAAGAAGGTGCGGACATGCCCGCCAAAATACATGGATATAATCACTCATGCTCACCCACAGCTAATTCACTCAGAATCTAACACCACCTACTGATAACCCTCTACGGGAGGTTCCTCCAAAGGCTCCTCGACGTACTCCTCTTCCACCCATGGACCAGGAGCACAAACATCAAATGGAGCAGCAACTCCCTCAGAACCTGCCGACATAAGAAGTACGGCTGAGCATGGAATACTCAGCGGGTACCAAATACTAACCAATAGTTATAGCATAAAAATGGCAATACATAAATCAAGAGCAATTCATATATGTTAGACGGAAACGATTCATATCATACAAGGAAGTAAAGCAATTTATAATCATGCTTGTATTTCGTACAAAGCCGATAAAACCTCTTGAAAACATCGTGCACTTGACTTGGCTTGAAATATCTTTTCGTACTTGAAAGCTTGTCGTGTTTGTCTTGCTTGATCTTGTCGAGCGTGTCGTACGTGTCATGTCATGCATGTCATGCGTGCTTGCTTGTGATCATGTAACTTGTGAGATACACTTGTGAGATATCCTTGTGAGATGCGCTTGAGAGATGCCTTGAGAGGGAAGGGAGGCCCTTCTTTATGCAATGCACTTGAGAGGGAAGGGAGACCCTTCTTCATGATATGAATGTACTTGCGAGGGAAAGGAGGCCCTTCTTCATGATATGCACTTGTGAGTAAGGGGAGACCCCTCGTGGAATGTTGGTTCTTGTTTTCTTGTGAAAAGCGAGGTAAAACATATCGTAGGATATGTCCCACCTCTAACCATGTTCTTGAAAACCTCGATAAATTATGTCATGCATCTCGTGCTCGTGGGAATCGTGTACATACTTGCATTTAAATTTAAATATGACATTTGGGTAATTCATAACACATATAACATCAATGATTGAGCAATGTAATATTCACATCATTTAGGGAAAGCAAGAAAACACACTATCATAGGCCCTAGCAATATCCATAATTTATTAGGCATGCATTTCCTAATTTACAACTCACTTTATTCACCTTGGCATTTCATCAAACGTGGTGCATTCATTATTTATTAACCCTACAACATGCTTTTCTAGGTGGGTTTCATTCACATCACATATGTATGTTTATTATGGGTACAATGCCCTCCCCGTTCATCCATCACATCAATACACACGGCATCCAATCGTCCACACTCATCTCCATTCATCATTCACCATTCACCATTTACAACCCATTTCATAATACATGGATGTATAAAGGAACACAAAGAAAATAAAGGAAAAGAAGAACTATAACTAGGAGGGTAGCAAGAAGTACCGACCTTGAAGAAATGAGGAAGAAACCCCTTCCAAAAACGACCGTGAGTTGCTACCCTAGCTTGAGGAGATGCTCCTCACGAGCTTGTGCCTTGATCTTGAAAAAAACGGGCTTGGGGTTGATCTAGGGTCTCAAAACCCCTTTGATTTCTCTTCCAAAGACAAGCCCTAGGTTGGAATCGCCTTCTCCCCTTTCTCCTATTCTCTCAAACTCTCTAAGTGTCGAATGATGCCCTAAGGGCTCGGGCAAGACTCTTAAGGTAAGAGTAAACCGACCAAAAGACCATAATACCCTTACTGAAATTTCTGCAAAAACGCGAGTACCGAGCGATCGGTGTTTACGACCGATCGATCGGTTGCCTACTGAGCGATCGGTGTGTTGACCGAGCTCTCGACCAAAAATCATCTCTCTGGAAAATTTCCCCATACAAAAATCTTGACCAGTCGATAGCTACCGATCGATCGCTCTATGGACCGAGCGATCGGTTGCCTGCAGATCCAAACTGTTTTGGCCATATCTTTTGACTCGCTCGTCGGATTTTGACGATTCAACTTGCGTTGGGTTCGTACTTCGAAAATGAACATTTCTGATATTTCGGAATTTTCAATTTCTTCCTTATTTATTAATTGTACTACTTTAAAGGCAAAATGGCTATAAAAGTGTCATGCATTAAATGTGAAAAGGTCCGGGGCTCTACATGAAAAGGAAATTTTAAAAAAAAATTTAGCCTCTGGGTCGACCCTGGGCATTTTGGGTCGACCCTGAAGTGCATAAAATTTATATGGGGTTTTGGGACAGCAAGTTGATTTTTTGTGGGTCTACCCTGGAGGATCATTCGGTCGACCAAAGTGTACACATTGGTCGACCAATGGATCCCCATGGGTCGACCCTGATATGGGAGTTTTGCTAATGCGACTCCTTTGCTTGCCTATTTGATTTTTAACATATTTTAGCAACTTCTAAACATGTTTTTTGATTCCCTTTATATATAGAACTCTTCCACTTCGTGGAAAACAACTTAGGGAGTATGTTTAGAGTATTTTTAAGTGTCTCCAGAGGTCATGAAACCTATGAAATATATTTTTCTCAACCCCTTTTGTTTGTGCATTAAACCTAGAGTTTACAAGCCAAAAGTTCCAATATTGCTTGTTTGGACTTGTGCATTGAAGGAGTCCATCTAGGTGATGATCCTTATCAAACCATCAACCCATTCTGGATAGAACACCTTGGCTGGAGTGTTCCGGAGCCTTTACGAAGGAGATCGATCCGAGAAGGATCGTGGTAGAGTGATTTGGTCGGTCGATTCCGAAGCCATCATTGACGGAGATTGATCGGAAGATCATGGACTATTTTCGAGACACAAAGAGAAGTACAAGTGACTGTGGTTGATCACAGGACTTGAGAGTACGTGGTGACTTTTCAAGGCGTGGAGGACTAAGAACTGAATGATCGAATTGTCCAGTCCGAAGAAGTCAAGTTCGAGTCTTGTAAGTTCTTATTTACTTTGTCTTAGTGGATTCTTATAGCTAGACTAGGTCCTGTGGTTTTTTCCGTAAGGGTTTCCACGTAAAAATCCTTGTGTTGTGGTTTGCTTGGCTTTCGATTTTCTGCACTTAAAGTACATCATCCCTTAACTTAATAACTTAATTGTTAAAACATCAAAAAGGGTAGATAGATTTATAGGAAGCTTTAATCATCCCCTCGAACTTGTAGATTCTCAACTCAAACCCTTGATTTGAGGTTCACCGAATTGTTTTATTTTTTCACTCATGTAAGACATTTTGAGAAAAAAAAAATTTATAAGTAAAATATATTTTAATAAAAATATATTTCAAACTTATTTTGTTTCAAAATTACCTGCGCAGGATTTAAGCTTAATCGACTGTCTTACCTAGAACTTGGATCTCTCAATTTAATGAGCATGGATTTCTTGTTTGAAATTCATCATGACTCGAACAACTTTCTGACTATCCAACTGTCACTGTATCGTATTCCCTAAGGTAGAGATTACTTTGGTAGAATCAGAACAGTCAGATTACTGCTCAGTTATAAATAAACCCATCAGATCTAAGGATCATTGAAACTGTTCAATGTGAATGAGAGACCACTATCTGATAGTATGTTTACGCAAGAAGACTTTATTACATGCAATCAGTCAGTGTACATCTAAGCACCCACATGTTGATGTGTAGTCTCCACTACAATAGTTTGAGATAAAACTACATCTCAACCATTGAGAACATCTTAGCATTGTGGCAGCCATATAAGTGAAGTGCCCAGCTTCACCCATTGCTGTGACTATATAAGGTATAAGGAATTGGAAAACTATATCTACCTGTGATAGTCCCATCACATAGCTTTCCTACAATATATCCAAAGGACCTTTGTCGATATTTTATATCATATAGATCATCTCATGATCGTGATCAATTACCCATAATGAATACACAATAGATAAAGAAGATGTCTCTATTAATCTAATTAATAAGAATCTTACAATCTAAATGACTTTTCTGGGCATTATGTTTAACATCTAGTCGCTAGCTTATGAATAAAATTCTTTCTCATAAATACTTTTTTTCATTAAACTGAACTTCCAAAACACTTTTGAAGAAACATTAGAAAAGAACTGACATATATATATTTATATATACTTTTCCATATTGAAAATATCAACTTCGATAAAGACCATTTTTACCGAAAAGCACCAGTACTTGATTTAATAGTTCAGTTCAACAAGTATCACATTGATATCATTATATCCAATTAAGGAGTAGTAGATTCCTTATTGAGTGTTTACACACTTCTCCAAACATTCTGTACATGACCCAATGTACCCGGAGTTAGTCCTATGAATTGGACATTGCCGATTGACACATCAAAGCCATATAGACAGATGTTTGAAAAGATTTTAACCTCTCAGGTCTAAGGACAATTTGTTGAATGGATAACTCTGATATAATCTGACAATGTATTATGTACTTCCTAATACAAAGCCACTAGTGACCTCGTTCCGTATTATATACTTACTACATTTACTCACATGTTAGTCAAGAGTCAACACTCTCTGTGAATGAGATTCATCACACTATCTTATAGAACTACACATGGGCAAACTATGATGAAGTACGGTGCCCAATCAGTAATCTAGAAGCTTCGAACAATATTAGGTTTACAAGAAACTAGAAAATCATATCTCCTTCGCAACCTTTGCTTGATTTTCCTATAATGTTACCTATGAAACTTTATGTCATCATCAAATGAGATAGTAATTATTATAAATATCCTTTATTGTTGGTTGTGTGAATACGATGCTTCTCTAATCAATAGAAATTGGCTTTCAAGGGCATCTATGTCCAACATCCGTAATCATAAAAGTCTTTTCTAAAATCTTCGAATGGACATAATCATAGAAGAATCCTCTTGTTCATCTATTTCATAATGTTTATTTTGTAGTAACAGAGCTTTATGCTTACTTAGGACGAGAGGAAGAGATGAGAGGACGAGTGGAAGAGATGAGAAAAGAGGCGTGAGAGACCTAGATTTGTCTCTAAATTTTATTTAAATGAAGGGTAATTAAGGAATTACATATTTTTCCAACTCAGCATAATTTAGAGCCAATCAAAGGCTTAAATAAGGTGTCAAAAGAGGGAGTAAGAATAGGGAGTATCTCTAGACTAACTCTATATATATATTATGGTGTAGTAGAGCATGTAAATGGCCATACTGGCTGAAAAATGCCCTAGCCTAATCCTCAAGTTAGAGAACTTTCAAAAATTCAGCCCTCCCATATTGGCAGGCCTTAAGAAGGAAAGAAGCCCTTGAATTTGTGGAATTAGGAGGGCCATGCAAGCCCCCTCATTGGAGGGCCAGCCCGTAGCAAGGAGCATTGACAGTTCTAGATGGAAGGTTAATAGAGGTTGTATAATGACTTCAGTAGCTTGAACAGGAGTAAAGAACAGTAAAAGCTCAATTATGATAGAAAATTTTATTAAAATAGTAATGATATTCCTTTCTATTATTTCAGTATGTAATCAACTAATAAAGGAATTATTGTTTATGATACTCAACTTATCAAGTAAGCACTAATAAGTAGTAATGATATTCTTTATTATTATTTTAGTATGTAATCAATTATTAAAGGAAATATTTTATAAGCTTCTCAAATTATCAAGTAAGCACTAATTCAAGAAATTAAATAAGGGTGGTGTTAGCCGCACCCCAGTATTTTATGATCACACTCCATTTTATTTTTCCTCTATTTTTAGTTTTCAACATCTTTTTTAATAGCCGCACCCATATTACTAATCTCGGTTCTTAGAAGTTTTTTTTTTATCAATGGTACTAGTTATCTTTGGAAGATACTTCTTCTCATAGATCTAATGTTTTGAAGGTCATGGGCTTAAAGACCTTGCTCTTCGAAATTTTAATTTGTTTTTATATTTTTTCAATTTTAGTTTAATGAAATAAGAAAACTTAATCTGTCGATCTAAAGTTTTGGAGGTCGTGGCCTTAAAGACCTTGGTCTAGTTGAAATGGCGTCAAGAGAAGGGGGGCACCATCATCATAGTCTTCAGCATTTGAATAGAGAGATAAATTGTGAGAAAATGGAGAAGCGTGGGATATGAATATGCTGCCCAGTCTAGGAAGGCGGGGGACTATTTCTCCATGAAGACCATGTTTTTTTTCGGTAAACTCAACAACTACAAGGCGAAGCTGAAGGTCAAGACAAATGAAGACCGTGTTAGAGGGTTCCTTTAAATTCTTCATCTACCTTTTTTTTTATTTACAGTTGGGTGCCTACAAATAATTTTATGAAATTAATGGTATATAATTAATAATTTTTAATAATAGAGTGCACTCATAAAATATTGAGGTGCGCCTAGCACCACCCTTAATTAATACCCCTCCGGGACTTCTATTCTTACTTGGCAAATGAAAAGGTCCTCTTTCAAACTAATCATCCAATTACAAATTGACACATGCTAGTAAGACTGTTATTTTATTTTAATTTTATGTCTTTTCTTAATGTGTTAAAATTTGATTTATGTGGTCAACTTAGAAGTGGACCTTCAAGTCCTCAAATTAGAACTCTTCTAATTTACAACAGTACCCGTTATTCCCATTTATTCTTAAATCCTTTTTGTTTTTGTGATTATTTACCAACACTAGGAATCATTTACCCCATGTTTCGTTTGGTACGGCTCATTAACTTTTGTTAATTTGCATCAACCAGTCAAATAAAAAAATTAAAAACTTTTCAGTAGTCCCGATAAAGAATGATAAGCACAATTAAGAAAAAATTACCCTCCCTCCCACCCCTTTTTGAAAATAGAACAATTATCTCAGCCCATTTGCTGGTCTCATGTAAGGTCATTTATTTTATTATAACGGGTAGAAATGTGAGTATCATTAGCAACCGGATGAAAAATAACCTTAAAAAATTAGGATATAAAAATCTCACATAAATATGATTTAAAATCTTAACAAAATTTAGCCAACCACGCCTCAGGAAGCCGCAGGAAGCGGGGGGGTTCTTAGTTCGATTTCCTCCCCTAATTGGCCATCTTAGGGAATTATTCCAACTTTCTTGACGCGTGTGAAAAGAAGGCTCTGCACGTGTCGGAAGACCTAATCCGTTGCTCTAAGCCGTTCGGAACCCGTCACAAAAAAATAAAATAAAAAAATAAATAAAATGTGTTGATTAGTGAGAGAGTCAAATTTTTTTGGCAAGAGACTTGAATCATAGCAATGCCGCGTCAACCCTCCGTGGTCCCAAAACTCTGATACCACTAGCCCACGTCAGTCACGCCTCATTCGCCGGGTTTTATTGCCATATTGGATTGATTTATAAATGGATATTCTAGCGTCACGCGCACAAATGGAGTGTCTAGCGTCACGCGCATTAAGTACATGCACCACACGTCCAAATGTCTTTGCAAGAGAAGTTTAAAAGTGCCGCCTCTTTCCATTCAAGAAAGTCACGATGAAAGGACATGGAGCGATGTGCAATAGCGCGGACTAAAACCGCGTGACACTCCCCACATCCCCAACGTACATTTAAACCCTCCCCCTGAATTAAAAAAAGAGGTACCATAAAGCCGTTTATGAGGGTATTCTGGTAAAATCAGTATGAAGTTTTGTTCCGCAATTTAAAGCGAGAAAGCAGGGACAAGGGACAGAGATTGCGGTTGCCGGCGAGAAACGGTTTTAGCATAGTTTGCCGGTGGAGTTGACTGAGCAACCAAAGGAGAGTCGATGGAGACAACGTATTTGACCTCTTCTTCTTCTTCAAATCCCTTCTTATTCTCTTCTCCATAGGACTCCCCGATTTCTCCGTTCGCTCTCTTTCAGTCCATAGCTTTCACGCTCCGTGTTTTTTTTATCGTCTGGCTCTCTAGTTTTCACGACTTCCGAGACTTAGCGTTTCGAACTTCTGTTAGATCCTCTGATATTTTTCACTTTCTTGAAAAAATATGGTGGAATCGAACGAAAAACAGAGGAATCTTGGTTCTTCAGCTGGAGGGGGAAGAGACATGGGTATTGATGGACATCGGATTGAAAACGGGGTTTTGGACAAGCAGAACGACGGAAATCGATTGGGAAATTGTGTTTCAGGAGATGAGCTTTTTGGAGAAAACGAAAGAAAGAGCGAGAAAGATAACGGAAATCCCTCTGCTGACGAAATTTCCGGTGGTAGTCGCGGTTTTGGCGTAGAAAACGAAAGAAACGCGGACGGAAGTTACATAGGAACCGAATTTTTCATCGGCGGTGGAGATTTAAAAAGCGAAGATGGTGGAGAACTCATTGATAGTTCGTCAGATAAGGTCGAAGGAATAACAGCAGCAGCAGCAGAAAGAAACGATCAAGATTTCTCAGTAATCGAGATCGAAAAGAGAGAAATATACGTTCAAGATAGTGAAAACATCTCATCGCTCGAGAAACAGGACGAAAATCACGATTTCGACGAGAGTCCCTCTGTTAATCCAACGACCAACGGCGAAGAACAGTTTCTCCTGCCTCATTCATTGCTGCCGAAGCCTGAAGTACCGAAAGGCCTCTTGAAATCGCCATCGAACGGCGAGGAATTTCATCCAATGGAGCGTTCACAATCACTATCCGAAAACTTTCCCGTCGACATGCCGTCGATAGGGAAATACATCCGCGATCGGAGCAACAGCTTCTCTGCTGCGATTGTTAAACGAATCTCTTCTTTGAAGGAGACCGATGATCGGAAATCAAATAATCCATCCAACGTCACAGAAATCCATCTGTCTGGACTCAAGGTGATCGTCCAGCTCAAAAAAGACGAGAACAGAGATCTCGGACTCAAAGGTCGGATCAGTTTCTTTTCCAGATCGAATTGCAGAGATTGCAGCGCAGTTCGATTGTTCTTCAGAGAGAAAGGATTAAAGTTCGTGGAGATCAACATCGACGTCTTTCCACTGAGAGAGAAGGAATTGATTGAGAGAACTGGAAGCTCTTCAGTACCTCAGATTTTCTTCAACGAGAAGCTTTTCGGGGGTTTGGTGGCGCTGAATTCGCTGAGGAACAGTGGTCAGTTCGAGAAGAGGCTGAAGGAGATGATGGGGAGGAGGTGCCCCGATGATGCGCCGTGTGCGCCAGTTTACGGCTTTGATGATCCGGATGAGGAAAGTACGGACGCCATGATCGGAATCGTCAGGATTTTGAGGCAGAGATTGCCGATACAGGACCGATTAACGAAGATGAAGATCGTGACGAACTGTTTTTCGGGGAGCGAGATGGTGGAGGCAATCATTCAGCACCTCGATTGCGGGAGGAAGAAGGTACGTTTCACCATCTCATTCTACACCGTTGATCATTAGATCAACGGGATACAATTAAGGAAGCTATTTAATATTGTATGTCGCGAAATACCTGATTTTTCTTTTTATTATTTTTGTTTTCAAATTTATTTCGTTTATTATTGGATTACTGGTACACTACTAACTGGTATAAATCATAACTGCCTAAGCTTTAAAACCTTTCAGTTGAATCAGTTAACTACCGACTGTTAATGACTATTATACCCTCCACTATTTTGAACATGTGGGCACAGTATTCAGTTGTCAAATGGATATCCTACACCTGTATGTATGATGTGTCACTTGTTTAGGTATGAGGACAATAGACCCAGTCGTCGGTCTCTCAAATCGGTCGGTCCTATATCCTAATACTTTTATTAAATAGAAGAAAATTTCAGCGTTCGACAAGTTCTTCCTTTTTTATCCTAAGTTATCTTTCGATAAAAGAACTTCTCAGCGCTGACTTTGGATAGATAAGAGATATTTATCGAGGTTTGACTGTTTATCCTTCAAAAATTCTGCCCTTCCGGTTCAGATGACGAGGTCCTAATAGGAAGCTTACTAACCCACTAGCCTTGACCACTAGGTCCAAACATGCCAAACTTATTTGGAAAGAGCAGCTTTACTCAGTATTTTAAATTTCAAATGGGCTATTTTCTTTTGGGAAATAATTAACACGCTCTAGAATTCTATTTTGAAATCTAAGGTTCAATCATTCCCTCTTAAATATTCACCACACTTTGTGAGTATTTAACCACACTTTGTGAGTATTTAAGAGAAATTGGCTGGACCAATGAAATCCAACCTTAAGTTTCAGAATTCATGGTTTGGCCTATCACTGCTCTTTTTCTTTTTTTTCTTTACGGCTTTGAAACGGGTCTCCTTTTTTACATCATAGCTGTGGCATGTTTGTAACTATTAAAAGAGGTTGAAGCATTTAAGCAACACATCATATTTACAACATTGTCATCTGATGAGTGTAAAAAGGGGAGTTGCTCAATGCGGTGAAGCAGAGCTAATCTTTATATTTAAACCGTTCATAAATTCAACCGCTGTAATCATTCTAATTTGAAATTTGTGATCACTTTTTTTCAAATGAAACTTGTTCACCTATGGGGCAACCGCTCTCTGTCACTTCCTTTAAATTATTTGTTTCCACTTCCCACGTTGTAAAAAGAGGGTGGAAATGATTCCTTAAACATAAAAAGCATGAAGTCATCAATGGATATGTCTTAGCCTTTTTCGACCGTTTAAATGGAGTCCACTTGGAAAGCCTAATCTATTCCAAGGTTAAGTGATGTTTAGCAATGGATTTACTCTAGCAGATGCTAAAGTAAGATACTAGGGCCTAATTCTCCAGCTGACACGTGGAGAGAAATTGAAATTGGCCTTTTGGTTTCTCGCCAAATTCTCTCCACGTGTGGGCTGGAGAGATTAGGCCCAAGTTTTGGCTTCTGCGTAGGATCTTAACTCTTTTTAACCAAAACACACTTAATAAAAAAATATTATATACTTAAAAGTATGAATTGTGGTTGTAAATTGTAATTGTAAATGGGCGGAACTATAATGGGACTAGGTGCATGATGGCAGGCTTTATATTTTGAAAAGGGTGACCTAGAAGTTTTGTAAATGCCATAGATTTCCCCAAAAGAGTGATACAGTCATTGTCTGGTCTTCTGACCATCAAACAGTTGTAACTGTGAAAATGTTTTAAGAATCTAACCCAGTGATAAAAGAATTTTATGACATGAGTGATTTCTCTTCTTTTTGTGATCTCAAGACCTGCCCGGCTGCCCCTGCCCCTCAAGGGAGGAATGATGGTAAGGGTGTGCTCCTCAGAAAGGGAAAGTATTGGAATCAATTCCCAGCCTTGGCTCTCAAAACGGATTTGGTACCCCCCCAAGAAAACAAAAAAAAACTAAGTAGCGCTCAAAATTAAAACTGTTAGTAGCACTCAAAATTATATCAGATATTGGATTGCAATCCTTAATGCATTTTTAATGAATTTTACACCACATACACAGGCGATTGAGATTGGGAAGGAGCTGGCCAGGAAGCACTTCATCCATCATGTATTCGGGTAAGAACATTTGACTACATGAATGAAAATACTTTACCTCAAGATGATTATATAATACTATTTCATTTATTCGGGAATGAAAATACTTTACTTCAAGATGATTATATAATACTCTTCCCTTTATACTTAATTTTTTATTTGTAGTGAAAATGATTTTGAGGATGGAAACCATTTCTATCGTTTCCTTGAGCACGAACCTTTCATTCCTAAATGCTTCAATTTCCGAGGTTCCACAAACGACTTCGAGCCCAAACCCGCAGCCATTGTTGGCCAAAGGCTCACCAAGATAATGGCAGCAATACTAGAGTCCTACACTTCTGAAGACAGGCGCCATGTTAATTACATCGCAGTCAGCAACAGTGAGGAATTTCGCAGGTACTTCTTTTATTTTCTCAATTTAATGTCTAGTATCAATTTCCATTATCTACAGTAGTTTGGTGTCCCATTTTGTGAGGGTTCTGTCTTCTACATGGGCACAATATCTATTCTTCCATTTTGTACCTTCACCTTTTGGCATTTTTTACTGAGCTGAAAGTTTCATATCGAGTTGTTGGTCTAACTATATTTTAGTAGTTTGAATATTCCCATCTACTGGGGAATTAGTGGTTGACACGATTAAGGCGATATAAATTGGTGGCTACCACCATGAATGCCCTTTGATGTGTACCTAATCAGTAATGTTGTTGTTTCAGCTACATCCTGACTATACTTTTCTATGTTCATGTCACTAACCATAATTTCCTTTTCTCTTGTTCACATATGTAGATATGTAAATCTGGCTCAAGATCTGCACCGTGTGAACATCCTAGCACTCTCAGCAAATGAGAAGTTGGCCTTCTTCTTGAATCTGTACAATGCCATGGTTATCCATGCCGTAATCAGGGTAGGGTGTCCAGAGGGTGTAATTGATAGGAGATCCTTCTTTTCCGACTTCCAGTATCTGGTTGGAGGCCATCCATATTCCCTCAACACCATTAAGAACGGGATTCTCAGAAATAATCGGAGACAGCCTTACTCCTGGATCAAACCCTTTGGCACTGGAGACAAGCGGTTAGAGGTAAGCAACTTGCATTCATTGTCCCATACACTTAAACTCAACCAAATCAGATGATGATAATTATTCGATCTATAGGATTTCATTTTATGCCATACTATTGATGTTTCCTTAGATTTTTGCAACTTAATGTTATGGATTAAATGCTTGTAATGATCATCTCAGTTTGAGTTTTTTTGCTTCCCATATTGACTAAGATCCATTGTTCATATTCGATGTGAAAATCAATAAACAGCCATTTTAAAAAATTTATAGTTTTCAGAAAATATTAGTATTGAATTTGATAGGCCTTCTCTCTTTAATTTGTTTACTTCCAAATTGTAAAGTTGGTAATTTCCTCCCAGCTTCTCAGATTAGTTTTGCTAATTTTCTGATATTAATGCGGAACGAATACCTGATCTTTCTCTCTTCCTCATATATAAAACTTCTTCCTTTACAGAGGCTTTGGGATGGGTCTGAGCTCATTACTTAAATTTGGAATACAGTATCTTTATATCTGGATAGAAATACAATAAAAATATGATAATTTTAGCAGTTTTAAGTGCGATACGGTTGGTTTGTACTTCTGTATCCAATTTGGGTTTCATGAGCACTTCACAAATGCAATAGATTTTATAGCCGGAAAGAAATGCAATACATGTGAGACTGACACTAACATTCTGTTCTTAAAAAAAAAAAAAACAGATGGCTCTTCCTAAGGTTAATCCGTTGATCCATTTTGGACTCTGCAACGGGACACGGTCGAGCCCCACTGTAAGGTTTTTCTCTGCCCAAGGAATTGAAGCGGAATTACGAGGTGCCACAAGGGAATTCTTTCAAAGGGATGGAATGGAGGTGAACTTGGAAAAGAGGACAGTGTATCTCACCAGAATCATCAAGTGGTAAGCCATCAAATCAAATGAGGTTTTTTTCTTTCTTCACTCTTGGAAATGTCTTGATTAGCCCCTAAATTTATCCCCACAGGTTCGATGCAGACTTCGGACAAGATAGTGAGATCCTAAAGTGGATAATCAATTACTTGGATTCAACTAAAGCAGGTCTTCTAACTCATCTTTTGAGCGATGGAGGTCCTATTAATATTGTTTACCAGAAGTTCGATTGGTCTGTGAACCGCTAACTGTGCACTTGATGCCACAGTTCACACAACACAATACAGAAATATTAATACCATCAACGAAAATTTAAGCTTCAGAGTAGAGAGAAATGTGGAATGATCTGAGCATAAGAGTTGTGAGAGATTTTGTATATTAACACCATAATATTTAAAAGAGTGTTTTCCCCCCATGAAGCAATTGCCTATGACCACCAAGAATATAAGGTTTGTTTGGATTGTATGAATTAGAACATTCCGGAGAATTCTAATACATAGGCATTGCAATATTCACGAAATAGAAAGCTCATGTATTGAAAATCAACTGATTGGTTGAAACGTCGAAATTTGATAGAAATATACTATGAATTTCAGGTTCACTATTTGGGTGCCTAAAATTCACTTCATTATTGAAATGTCTGTTTACATATATTTGATAAATACTTATCAATGAGCTAGGCCAATTACTTGGTCCCGATAATCAGTACAAATCTATAGAATAGTGATTCCAAGCACTTCTTAGTAGAAATAAAAACATCCTTACTATATTGTAGACTTATATTTGTAAAAGAACATATAAATGTTATAGACGACATTTTTTTTTGATAAATAACAATTTTTTAATTTTATTATTATTTTTTGATAGATATGTATAGAGAAGCCATTATGTATTTCATTGATAAAGTATTTGTTATTTTGATTATCAACTATCATAATATATAATTATTATATCTTTCCAATACTTCATTTAAAAATTAATTTAAGTCACTACAAAAATATAGGCCTTCAGCGGCGGTTTCCAAGAACCGTCACAGAATGTTGATTTTAACGGTGGTTTCATATAACCGTCATCAAATACTGATTGTGCATCGTTTTAGTGGTGGTTTATTACTAACTGCCACACAAAATGTCATTTTTAACAGCGGCTATTTCAACACCACTGTAGATATGTTGTTTTTAACAATGGTTATTTCATAACCACCGTGGAAAAGGTTCCTCCACCATTTTTGGCTTCCCGCCTTGATATTAGCGGTGGTTTTATAATAACCGTCCTTGATAAGCTTAATAATAGAGGCGGTTCTTTAATAACCGTTGTTGTTAACTATCTTTTAGCGGAGGTTTTTAAAAACTGCCGCTACATATATTTATTTAGGGCCTGATGGTTTTCCCTCACATCTCCTTCTTGTGCAAATTTCCATTATCTACTCTCCCTTCTCCTCAGTTCTCTGCTCTCCCCTCTCCTCTCTCCTAATCTCCGGCCATCCACAACAGCCACCACCTCCACGACAGCTCCACCCCTCCCAACAACCTCCACCCAGTAGCTCCACCCCTCACAGCAGCCTCTACCCAGCAGCTCCACCCCTCAAGGCAACTCCACCCCTCACAACAGCCACCACCCCTCACAGCAGCTCCACCCCTCCACGGCTCTTGTCTCTCCGACGAAAACTACTCCGACAATATCTCTTCTCCAGGTAACTCTCTCTCTCTCTCTCTCTCTACATTCTCTCTCGCAATGTCTTTTTCTCTCTCTAACTCTCTCTTTTCCCCACAGCAGCTCACCCCTCCACGGCAACTCACCCCTCCTCTGATGTCTCTCTCTGTAATCTTGGTAAGAATTGTTGCCCAAGTATTAGACCCTAGAGGGGGGGCGTGAATAGGGTCTATGACAATTTAAAATTTCTCCTAATTCTTTAAGCGAAATTTCAACTATATAAGTTAAAAATGAATTAGAAATTTAGCAAATCTACCAAGCAATGCAAAACAATAAATTAAAGAAAAGAGTTAGAGAGAATGCAAACACGTTGACACACGATGTTGTTCAACAGGTTTGGTAACCCTCCTCAAGCTATACCCGTTAGAGGATTCACCACGATTTATACCCAATCGCACAGACTTCTTCACGGGTGAAGTCCAAACCTTTTAAAATTCTCTTCCGGGTGAGAATCACACCTTTACAAAGCTCCCGGCTTCACGGACAAGACTCTCACGGACAAGACTCTCACGGACGTCTTGATTTTAACACACTTTGAATAAGCAAACTCAATCAATGGCAAGTGATCATCCCAGTTTTTTCGAAAGTCTAGACTGCAAGTGCGCATCATATCTTATAGAGTTTGTATCATGCGCTCAGACTGCCCATCGATTTGCGAATGATAAGCTATACTCATGTTTAGTTGCGTACCCAATGCTTCCTGTAAACTTCTCCAAAATCGAGAAGTAAATCACGGATCGTGATCTGATACAATAGACACGGGTACACCATGCAGCTTTTCAATTTCCTTGATGTAACACTTCAATAGATTTTCTAGAGTAATGGTATTCTTGATAGCAAGGAAGTGGGCCGACTTTGTCAATCGATCAACTATCACCCAAACAGCGTCATGTCAACTTCTTGTTTTTGGTAATCCCACCACAAAATCCATCAAAATATGCTCCCATTTCCGCTTGAGAATAGGCAATGAATTCAATAATCGAGGAGGTTTTTGGGGTTCTGCTTTCACCTGCTAGCAAACTAGGCATCGAGATACATACTCTACAATTTCTCTTTTCATGTCATTCCACCAATAGTTATTCTTCACATCACGATACATCTTCATGCTTCCAGGGTGTACTGCAAAACGAGAGCGATGTGCCTCATTGAGCAATTCATTTTTCAACTCGGTGTTTCTAGGTACAGACACTCGACCTTTAAATCGAAGTAATATCATCACACATTGTCATCAACGCACATCATTAACCTCTTCTCATTGCATCCCTTATATACATTGTTGTTATTATTATTTTTATTTATTCTCAGATGTGTATTAACATATATTTTAACATTTCATTAAGTTTTATTGAAAAATTCCACATTTTTCACTATTTTTTTCAATTTTTTCCTCCGCGTGCGATATTGCTCCCACAATATCGATATATCTTGTGAAATATTCTCGATATATCTTTTTTCCACGACTCGAAATGACATACAAAATCAATATTCAGAACCTTGCTTATATGTACACACCGGCAATGCCTACCGATGTGGGACTTTCTTAATGAGAACAAACGAATAATCTAGATAACCCGATAGAAAAAAACTCAAATGAGATTTCATTAAGAATATGTTATCCACTCGAGTTTTCAACTCAAGTCAACAAACCACATCTTGAATTATCATCATAAGCATTTGCTTCACGAATTTCATACATGTGATAGCAACATCCCTGCGAATCCAAATAATGCAATGATTTAAACTCTATAATATGTAGTAAATGAAAAATTAGAATATTTTTTTTTTGTGCAAATGCTTATGATGCCAACTAAGCATAATTTTCAAATAAGCACTTCTTTTTAGACTAGTGTTACCAAACACCACCTAAGCATAATTTTCAAATAAACACTTCTTTTTAGACTAGTGTTAACAGACGCCACCTAGGTTTTCACCAACTTCGTGCTCTGCCTCTATTACTTAAACATGTGGCCCTCTGAGTTAAACACGGTCCATCACTCTTAGGTTAAAATTTCCATTTTCTAAGGATGGGATGTCACAAAGGCCCTTATGAGCACAACGACTCTGACAATCAATTTTTTGTTTTTTCTTGGGTTCGAGATATACATTTAAGGCGCAACGCCGATTAGGTGTTAGTATCTGTTCAGTTAGTGGGCGGGAGAGTATATACAAACTCTCACCCTCTCGGGAATGGAACCCGATACCTCCCTCCAAAGCAAGGGATACACTACCACTGGGACAAAGCCCTGGTGTGTAAACTCTGACAACTTGCTCATTCAAATTAATGTCAAGCCACCCATACTCAATCTAACGGTTAATTTAAAAATCGGTACAACTGGACCAGTTCATTGTCACAATCCCTTCTTTGGGTTGAGACTAATAATCTCTAGTCTTAAACAGCTAATAAAAACTAACCATAAGTAGAAGTTATATACACTAGAACTTTGTGGATCCAAACTACTTCGGGTCTTGCACAAAAAAAAACAATTACTTTAGGTAGAAAGATTAATCTAATTCTCGTTACTTGAAGCAACGTTTTTTTAAAAAGAAATTAGTGATTTATTAATAAGAAAAAATAATGGGAGACATATTTTAGGCTTGGTCAATTTCTGTAGCAACTGAAATCAAAGTATATTAGCAGTGGCTTATATACTAATTGTTTTATGACAAGACTACTTTAGTGGCTACATGACCACTCAAACCCCAAAGGATCTGGATTGAATTATATACTGGCCTACATTCGTAATCACGTAGAATCATACAGGCCGAAGACTAATTAGCAATCCATATCATAAGGTCAAAGGCTTGGCCAAGGGATTTGTTAATCCAAACATTGATAAATAAATTTGTAAATATCAAAAGATCACACATTGATATTCCACATGTACATCAATCCTCAACCGTAGAATTTGATAAATTAGCATGCCAATTAAAACCATGATGGCAATTTTTTTTTTATATATATAATAGAATATTCTATATTGACTTGTATAACAATATGCCATCCACACACTCAAAATAAACGGTTAAAAAAAATCTAATCAATGTCGAGATGACCTTTGAAAATGTCATTTATAATGGAGAAGGGTTCAATGGGCCGCATTCAATTGAAGTTCTAGTGAGCGCCCCCTCTATATATATATAATTTGGCTTGGAGAGCTGATCGATCGGTCGGGGAGGCACCGATCAATCGGATGTATGGAGATTTTTGGAAATTAGTCTGGTTTATTGTTTTGGAAACCCCTAATTTGAGTGAGGACTTTCTAATTGTCTAGGACTTCGGATTTAGGCTTATAAATAGGTGTTTATAGGTTTAGGGTTTTAAGGTTATGGTTATGAGAATGTGAATATTAGGGCTCCCATGGAGAGCGGTTTTGCTCTCAGGGAGAGTCCTAGTTGTTCTCATGGAGAGTGAGAGATAATAATAGAAATGGTTTAAACATACTAGGTCTTGAGAAAAAGTTAAAGGGATGATAGCTAAAGATTGTTCTTGGGGTTCATTGAGAATGTGACTTGAGTGGGTTGTACAAGGGGCTCTGGGCCTGGGTTGAGATTTAATCTGAGAGGAAAGTGTGCATCTTGTACTGAGTTTCTCTAGGTTTCTTCGAATAAAGAAGAAACAATCAGATCTTAACCCGTGGATGTAGGTAGGTTATTGTCAATCCACGTATATCTCGTGTATTCTCTTTTGGTGTGTACTTTGTTATTCTTTTCCGTCGGTATTACTCTGTTATAAAAAGGTCAAAGGCTCAGCCAAGGGATTTGTGAATCCAAACATCAATAAATAAAATTTTCAACTTCAATAGATCACACATTAGTATTCCACATGTACATCAATCCTCAACTGTGGAATTTGATAAATTAGGATGCCAATTAAAACCATGATGGCTAATTTTATATATATATATAATAGAATATTCTATATTGACTTGTATAACAATATGCTATCCACATACTCAAAATAAACGGTTAAAAAAAATCTAATCAATGTCGAGATAACCTTTGAAATGTCATTTATAATGGAGAGGTCAATGGGCCGCACTCACTTGAAGTTCTAGTGAACGCCCTCTCTCTCTCTCTCTCTATATATATATATATATATATATAACTAGTAAACATCCTGTGCGATGCACGAGACCAAAAGTAATCATATTTTTATTAAGTAAAAGTGAATATTGAGGGGAATATTAGCCCCAATTTCTTTCTTCCCCACTTTCTAAGCAAGACCACCACGTGCCCTTTTTGTTCTTAACAGCTTTTGCAGTGGTTAAGATTGTAACATTCAAACCAGCTCATTGTCTTACTTTTACCCAAATACAAAGGTATCCAAGGAAAGTGAAGACACTTATTAGTCGCATGGAAAAAGTGAGGAAGAAAGAAGCTGATGGTAGCATTCTCCAAAAAATATTCCCATTATCTGTCCCCTTTTTAGATGAACCATACTGAGGAACATGGTCTCTTTGACACAACTTTGTAATTAAAAAGAAATATTGGACCTGAATAGTTTGTGTGAGAAGGAGTCATTCGATTCATCCCCAAGACTGTATGCTACTAAGATAATGAAAAAATAAGTCATGAGTCTCGAGAACTAAAAAATAGACTAATCTTAATAATAAACCTATGACTGATACTACAGTGGATTGGGATTGTATGACAATACAAAATTAATAAAAATCTATGCTTTGAAAAGCCTAGATTTGGGTCTACATAGTATCCCAAAGCTCCTCCATATAAATGCCCAATTGCATTGTTCTTTCGCATCTGCCAAGCAGCACTACAGATTTCATCTCCTCCTCCAGCCGCCCTTCATCCTCATCTAGAAAAGAAGTTCGAGAATTAGGATTGTATAACAGTTCAAAATTGTTGTATAGTCATGTATCATACACCTAACTAATTAGTGTAAACATGTTAAAAGTAGGATTATAACACTCCAAAGTTGTACTTTATTACATGATCCGTAGAATATGAGAATTCTAATCTAACTAATAGATTTTGTCTGATTAAAAGTTTCAGAGATGGAAAAAAACTTACAATCAGAACCATAGATAACGAAATTGCATTTTATGTATGAATGAAGTCGGCATGTCCATGATAATTTCTATGCAATACAAAACTTCTTAATTATATGAGTCTGCACATTCAACATGGTGATCTGAAAGTTTGAAACTGGAAGATTAAGATGAATAGTCACTGAAGAAAGAAATAACAATACCTGCCCATCAAATAATATGGCCAGACCATAAGTGAAATAATTATAGAATTAATCACCAAGGGATGTGCATCTCATTTGGTCTACCTACGTAACAAAGAAAATGGAAGTTTACCAACAATTTACCAAGAGTCTGTACAAAGCAAGGTTAGGGAGAACTGGCTAATGGCAAGGGGTGCTTAGACATAGGCATGCTACAGGCAAGGTTATGGTGAACCAGCTAACGGAAAGGGTGGTCTGGAGATAGGCATGACGCCGGTGGCTGACACCTTCAGTCAAATAAGGAGGAACAACGATCACAACACGATGCATCATCAGTCAGGCAAGGGGGCTAGTAAGGGTGGCCACTACCCATTTTCTTCCTTATTTTTTTTCTCATTCTTTTCCTGATCATGAACAACCATTGCTTATCTAAAATATTAAACATCAGATCTTTAGTTTAGAAAGAGAAAGAGAAAAGGGCATAGGGAAGTATGCAGAGAGAGGCAAAGGAAAGTAGAGTGAGGGATGAAATTTATAAATTGACAAGGCTTTACACTTTAAAGTAAGATGAAAAGGCGGAAAATCTTAAGAAGACATAACGTCTGTTGCTTATGGAAGGTTACTCCCAAGGAGAATAAAACGCATGAGGGATGTTATTGTGCGGAAGTTATTGAGAGGAAAGTGGTGGAATTAACTACACTTTGGAAACGTGTGAGGGGAGATAAATGGGATCTTGATTCATTAATATGGGAGTAAAAAAATTAAATTATGATTGTCATATCAGTTGCCACATGGCGTCAACTTGAAGAGATAATAGAGAATGTTGAGAGATGTCACGTGGACATATAATATTAGTATAGATAAATAGATGGGATAAAAAATTAAATTATGATTACCATGTCAACTGCCACATGACGTCAACCTGAAGAGAGAATGGAGGATGTTGAGAGATGCCTATTAGTACTAGCAAACACCACGTGCGATGCACGGGTAGTAACATAGACATGGTAGAAGGAAAAGATTAAAAAATAGTAATAATCAATGAGTCTTGAAGGGTTCAATTGCATTCGCAGAGTCCCGCTTAACCTTGGTTAAGAAATTTTTACTCCTAGGGGTTAATTTTTTTAAATATTTTTTCCTAAAAATAAGTTTAAATTGTTGAACACTAAGGGTTAGTGAATCTTAACCACAATTAAGGATGATTAAATAGAAGAGACACATGTTGACCTATGATTGAATATTTGAACCAAAAAAAAAAAAAAAAATGTGGTTGAATATGATCCCAAATTCAATGGGCACTCTAGAGAAAATTATAAGAATGGATGCAATCCATACTTGATCTCGATACCTCTGGGTCTACAGTTCGTCTTCCAACCACTGGGCTACACCTCCAGAGGGTAGAACTCAATCACTCATCCATGAAGGTTACTGGTTTCTAGGAGATGGACCCCACCCATTCAGCTGGCGTCTTTAGAACTCATCCCTGAAGGAATTATTTTATTCTTTTTTATAGGAGATGGACTCCATCTAAATTAAGAGATGCTCTCTTGATCAACATTCCTTGCACATACTGCTATTGTAGTAAGTGGATAATTGACTTGTGCATGGTTCCATGGTTGTTTTCTCTCTTGATTGCTCCTTTGTTATTTCCTGATCCATACATTGTATAATAAGGCAGTCTAATTTACATAAAACAAAACTATTGAATTTGTCTCTTGCTATGACGCTGAAGAAAACAAACTATTCTTTAGCTACAACAATCTCTTTCTATTATACCCCTAGAGAGAGAGAAAGAGGGGACATAGAACTGTAACACCTAAAAGAAGATATACATGATCCAAAAAAAATGGATTCCTCTGTCAGTCTCTTTTCGTAGTAAACACGACCAACACTGGAAGCTAGTCTATAGCTGTTGAGGAGATGTTGCGATCTCTTGCTCACTTTCTTTCTCCTTTAGAGGGATGCCAGGAACAGGGGAGGAACATCCTTGAAACCATCAATGGCATCTCCATCCGTAGATGGATTAGGTTTCAATCTAGATCTGCAAATAATACTCCTTTCCCTTTGTCCTCTGCTAGCAAAGAGGATTACAAGCAATCTAATACAGTTTAGTAGGATGTTGCTAAGAAAAAATAATTAAAATTACAAAAAAAAGATAGATAGCAAACCTTTCTATGTTGAAGGCAAAAAGGAATCCACGTTTTTTTCTTAGAAAGAACAAATCTACCAGAGAACAAAAAAATATATAACAAAGGGAATGTATGAATGAAAGTAAGAATTCCAAAATCTCCATAATCCGTAGCCTGGGTTTAAGCCTGCGTCCTGAGCTGTAGATGAGCAATTAATTATGGATGGTTAACTATGAAAGAGATATCGTGTTTCCATGTGCTGTGCTAAGTTGAAACTTTGCTCCCTCTGTAATTTCCCTTTGTGGTAGCAAACGCATGTGGGATTCTCCTAAACACAGATTGAATAACATCTTATGAAAATCCCAAAAACTCCTAAAGAGCTGCAATTTAAGTTTTCGTTTGTAGCACCACCCTGATCCTGAGCAACGTATAATGGGACAATGTCTTTGATCGATTATTTATAGAATATTGGGTTGTGGACAATCTTTTCAATAGAGAAATAATGAGGGAGGAAAGTGGAGAGACAAAACCGTTACAAACTTTGTTTTAAAAGATATTGAGGGAGGAAAATTAAGATATATAAAAGGCAAAGCCATTTAAAATAGAAAGACACACCCGCTCCTCTGAAGTTGCCACCCCACCTGAAAGAAGGTAACAACAAAGTTATTGATGAGAGAGAATTAGAGAAGCCTTACATTATGAAAACGTGTGAGGGGAGGATTAATTATAGAATTATGAAAGGTGGTAAAAATGGTGGGTCCCACTCATTCTTTTAATGTGATGATGTTGCCTCACAAATGAAGAGGAAGCTTAGGTGGCTTCACAAAAAAAAATAACATGCTTAGGCGGCGTAAGGAGGAAGGTTTTCACTCTAGCATATAAGAGTAGTATAGATAGATACATGATAATATGTTATTGAATTTCATATGTTAAGTTTGGTCTATTGGGAGACACATGGCAAAAAATAATATCATCAGACTTCTTATACTATCTGACTCAATCCTAGTTTGTTAGAATTAACTCCTTAGGGTTCACTAAACCATTCAAGGATTGTGAGCGCTTGAATTTACCACATTTCTTTTTGGGTCAGACCTTGCGAAAGGACGATGCTAAATGCCTACTAAAGAGTTGCCTTCCATTTAATTGAGAAAACATAAGATCCCAAATTTACAATGACTAAGGCCTAAGATCTAGTTTGAGATTCTAGGTAAGTGATTAATTTAAGTCCCGTGAAAGGTGGTAGGCACCCAGGGACCCCTATTTGTAGATGATAACCTACTTCCTAAGTCTAAGCAAAATTAAAAAATATTACAAAAGAAATTAAAGATGCTAATTAAGAGATAAATCAAGATTAAGAGAGAAATTGACTAATTCCAGATGGGCTAGACCTGTTAAATGCAAAATCGGGCTTCCGGTGAACTAGAAAATGCCACGTGGTGATGCAGAAAATAGGGGTTTGAGCTGGTCGTTTTTTCCAAAAACGACCAGCCCATTTTGGGCAGTTTTTGCTTGGTCGTTTTTAGTAAAAACGACCAGAGTTTTTTGATTTTAAATGTCTAGTCATTTATACTATAAACGACCAAATAAATATCTGGTTTTTGGTCTTTTTCCCCCATAAACCGACTTACTTTCCGTCATTTTGAACTTTTTGGATTTGGTTGTTTTTCACATAAACGACCTGAGTGTTTTTTGGTTTTTTTTCAAAACCTATAAATACACCCTCCTCTTCTCTCATTTCTCTCATTCCCAAAAGCCCTTCTCATCCCTTTCCTATTTTCGAAAACCCTATTCTAGCGTTTGGATTCCCGGGAAGCGCGATTTCGAAGAATCAGTTCTTGGAACCTCTTTTGAGAAATCTTTTTAGATTTCCCGGAAGGTAAAATATCGTCAAACTCTGACTTTTGATTAGTTTTAATTACTTTATTATTTTTAAATACTTAGACTGTTTGCCCTATCGAACCCCTGCCCGATTTTACTCAAATAAAACCAACCCTGTTGAACCCCTACCCGGTTTTATTTAAACAAAACCAACCCTATCGAACCCCTGCCCGGTTTTACTCAAATAAAACCAACCCTGTCGAACCCCTGCCCAGTTTTGCTCAAACAAAACCAACCCTGTCAAACCCCTGTCTGGTTTTATTCAAACAAAACCAACCCTATCGAACCTCTACGCGAACTTCGGTTCGAACAAAACCTACCTTACCTAAACCTCTATTCGAACCTCGGTTCAAACCCTGGTTCAAACCCTACTTGCCTTAGCCGAACCTCTGTCTGAACCTCGGTTCAAACCCTGGTTCAAACCCTACTTGCCTTAACAAAACCTCTGTCTGAACCTCGGTTCAAACCCTACCTACCTTAGCTGAACCTTTGTCCGAACCTTGGTTCAAACCCTACCTAGCTTAGCCGAACCTCTATCCGAACCTTGGTTTAAACCCTGGTTCAAACCCTACCCACCTAGTCGAACTTCTATTTGAACCTCGCTTTAAACCCTGGTTCAAATCTTACCAAACCCTAACCCAACCCAATACTCATTTACATAGGCTAAAACTATCCAGATGCTCCCCGGCAAGAGCTTAAAAGACCCAAACGCTCCTGAATATGAGCTCAAAGCATTCAAAAACATCCTGACATCTAAAGACAAATCTCTGCCTATTAAACACCCACAATCCCAACAAATCAAATCAAACCATCAACTACCCTTCTGGAACTACGTGTGGCTTGATTCCACTAACAGTGGATAGGTAGGCAACTTGATTGGGTTTAGCTCACCTAGGATAAATCCCTTATCCTATCCCTGCTTATTTTAACATGTATATTATTATTCATCTGCCAAGCATATATATGAAATAAAAGCTTCTCTTATGTTTTTCCCCACTTTAATTCAAACTTAGAGAGTAGGTAACCATCTCTAGATGAGAGTTTATGGGTGCCTAACACCTTCCCCTAACTCAAATGAATCCTTACCTTGAACTCTATTTCCAGATCAAAGCCTTATCCAACTTTTTAAGGGACTCTAATTTCCCTCATAATCTAAATTGGTGGCGACTCTCTCTTTTCTACATTTTTAGCACTATTCCTCCTTGGGTTCAATCCTAATCGGGAGTGAGGTTAAAATCCTGGGTCTACAGTTTGGCGACTCTGCTAGTGATCGAACCCAGAATCTCTGGTGTCGCATCAAGCCAAAACCTAAGTCTGAATTAAACAAGGGAAACCACATCAGAAACTTTTACTTTCATCTATATGCAGATAATTCTGTACATATTCTTACTTTGCTATCATTCATCGAATCTCGGTCATTTATTTCCTAACTTAGCAACATGCCTAGGATTCCATTTTTTATTCATTGCTTGATTTTGAATGATGCATATACATTCATATTCATTGCATACCAGAATAAGGGCCCTACCTGTCGCGACCCAAAATACCCCCTGGGAGTTAGGGATACTTTGGCTCGTGATGTGCCATATCCGATACCAAACCATCCTGTAATAACATCCAAGTCATGACAAACATAATCATGAATAAGGCGGAAGCTTAAACCAATGTGCGGAAGCGTAATCCAAAAATTTCTTTTCTATACATGCTGTGTATTCCAAGTTTGTATATACATCACAAAAGTAAAGGTGGACATGCCCACCTATCAAAATACAAAATGATAATACTCTCTCTCTCTCTCTCTATGTAATCACTCTAAAAGGGCCAGTGGTCTAAGTCATTTGCCTCCTCCTGAGGTTCTATATATGGCTCCTCCTCGCCATAATCCTCCTCTATCCAGGGCCCCTGATCACAGATGTCAAATGGAGTCCGTGTACCTGCCGACATAACATGTACGGCTGAGCATGGAATACTCAGCGAGCAAAATCTACTAGCTAACAATGCTATCATAATCACAATATTTTATACAGTGCGTAAAAGAATACAAATCACCAAAATCCATGCTTAAAACCCGTCGAGAAAAACCTTTCATAAAACTTGTTCTTTTCATGGAAAACAAACTCTCTCATGTATGCTTATGAGTTCTTATGAATGCTTGTGAGCCTCGTGTTTTCTTATGAGTTCTTGTGAGCTTATGAGTACTTGTGAGCTTATGAGCTTCTTGTGAGCTTATGAGTACTTGTGAGCTTATGATCCTTGTGAGCTTGTTCTCCTTGGAGACATATGCAAGATCTTAGACTTGTGAGTTTCTTATGAGTTCTTGAAAAGCCTTGCGAGACTTATGATCCGTGGAGTTCATGCAAGATCTAGACTTGATCCTTGTGAGCGTGGAGTAACCGATCTTAGAATGCTAACCCAAAGTTTGGCTTAGTCTATGCTTATGCATGTATGCTTCTTACTTATGAATGCCTTTGAAAATCCTCTTATGTTTTCATGAAAATTCATGCTTATGAGAAAAACCACGGTCGTGCAATACTTATCATGCGTAGAGTGCTTGTGAGCATTATAACATCTATGTGGAAAGCTTTAACTAATTAAACATGTTCATGCAAGGCATAATGATCATTATAGTATACTTGAAGACCTTAAGTAACTCATATGGTTCATACAAGGTATATTAGCATCATAACATACTTAAACAATTCTAGAATGTAGAACATTTCATTCATTGCGTCACATCATAACAATCATGGCTTCTAAGCCTAATTCATCATATCACACTTAAAATCATGATTCCTTGGAGGATATTAACACTTACTTGCACTTATAGTCATATTCACCCTTTTATTGGAAAACCCCAAAAATCTTAAATCTTTATTTGCTTATTTGAACATAATCAAGTTCACCCAAAATCCCTTGTTTGTCATTGCATCATAGTATACTTAAAATCATGGTTCATTTAAAGGTATTACAATTTTCTTACAAGTTTAGCCATATTCATCCTTGTTATTGAAAAACCCCCAATTTGTAAAACCTTATTTGATTGTTTATTCATGATCTAGTTCACCCAAATTTCCACACTTCCTATTTGTATCATAATAGAATTAAAATCACCTATTTGAATCATCTTTGTATGATAACAAGGCTAGATAGTAGTTTACTAACCTCTTTGGATCAATTTCTAGGTTGAAGAAACCCCTTGAGAAATCCTCACTTGATTTGAATGATCCAAGCTTGATTTGGGGAAGATCCAACCCTTGATTGAAGCTCTTCTTGGTTTCAAGCAAAACCCTCTTTGGAATGCTCAAGATCTTTTCCTTCTCTTTCTAGGAACTCTCCTTGGTTTAGGGTAACCCAAAAACCCTCCTAAAGTCTTCTATTTATAGTGTAAGGGGTGAAAAACCCCTAAAAAATCGCATCCAAGAAAGTAAAATCTCGTATCTACGATCGTTCGTAGCGATTTACGATTGATCGTAGCCTTCTACGATCGATCGTAGCTTCCTACGATCAATCGTAGTTTCACCCGAGAGTTTCCAGCATTTCTGGGGCTTTACGATCGATCGTAGCAACTCTACGATCGTTCATAGCTCCGCTACGATCGTTCGTAGGGTCCCTACGAGCGATCGCAACTTTTGCAGAAAGCTTCAGCATTTTTGCGTTTTCGTATCTCGGCCATAACTTTTGACTCGCTTGTCCGATTTTGACGATTCAACTTGCGTTGGATTTCTATTTTGAAGGAGAACAACTTTCATGTTTTTTACAACTTACAATTCTTCCTTTTTCTTGGACCATTTAGCCCCTAAACCTGACTGATCCGAAATTGGGTTTCGTCAATCCAGATTTTAAACCGACCCGACTTCAGAAATCGGTCTTTTGACCTAACACCAACTCAAAACCAAGACAAGTGATCAACATGAACCCCGAAGAGGGTTCAATTACCTTTCCAAAAATCAAAGAATCGGTTGATTCCGATGAGTGGTGTGAACGCTAGGGCTATTTAGAGTCGAGGGTATGCCAAGGCATAACCCTTGTCAATACTCAAGAGTATTCTATACTCTTGCCTATTTCATTCCAAACACCCATACACCATAAATACATTCTTACATGCTTTAGTATATGATATCATTCGTCATACATGGCCATCAAGATCCGGGGTTCTACATCCTCCCCCCCTTACAGAAATTTCGTCCTTGAAATTGGAACGATACATAGAGATTATAAAGAACAAAATTACATAAACATCACTCAAAAAAATTAGGATATTTTTCCCTCACTTCCGCTTCGCGATCCCATGTAGCTTCTTCTCGTGAATGGTGTTGCCATCGAACAAGAACCAAGGGGATGACCTTATTGCGCAAGACTTGATCCCTACGGTCGAAAATTTGAACCGGCTCTTCCACCAAAGTGAGATCCTCCCGGACTTCTAGCGTATCAAGGTCGATCACATGAGAAGGATCCGGAATATATTTCCGAAGCATAGATACATGGAATACGTTGTGAACCGCCGCCATGTGAGTGGGTAGAGCAACCCGGTATGCAACTTCACCAATTCGGGTGATAATTTCAAATGGACCAACATACCTCGGGCTGAGCTTTCCTCTTTTGCCAAACCTCATAACACCCTTTGTAGGTGAAACCTTCACAAATACCATATCGCCAATACGGAACTCAAGATCTCGTCTACGGGTGTCGGCATAGCTCTTTTGCCTGTCCTGAGCCGTCTTTAATCTCTCTCTGATGATCTTGACTTTATTCGCGGTTTGTTCAATCAATTCCGGGCCCAATATCTTTCTCTCTCCAACTTCATCCCAGTATAGGGGAGATCTACAACTTCGACCATATAAGGCCTCAAAAGGAGCCATTTGGATGCTCGCCTGATAGCTGTTATTGTAGGCGAATTCCACCAATGGCAATTGATCCTCCCAACTGCCTTTGAAGTCCAACATGCAAGCTCGGAGCATGTCCTCTATAACCTGGTTCACCCTCTCGGTCTGTCCATCTATCTGAGGATGAAAGGCGGTGCTAAAGTCCAAACGGGAACCCATAGCGCTCTGAAAGCTTTTCCAGAACCTGGAAGTGAATCTTGGATCCCTATCTGACATGATACTGACTGGCACCCCGTGCAACCGAACTACTTCTTTGAGGTACAATTCTGCAAGTTGGTTCGAGTTGAACGTAGTCCGATAAGGCAAGAAATGGGCGGATTTTGTCAAACGATCAACCACTACCCATATTGCATCCGATTTCTTTGTCGTTTTTGGCAACCCAGTGATGAAATCCATGGAGATGTTCTCCCATTCCACTCGGGAATAGGGAGGGATTGTAAAAGCCCTGCTGGCCTCATATGCTCGGCCTTCACTTGTTGGCATACCAAGCATCTTGACACATACTCGGCAACTTCCCTCTTCATGTTCCGCCACCAAAAATGTCCTTTGAGGTTCCGATACATCTTTGTACCGCCAGGATGCACAGTGTACTTAGACCGGTGAGCTTCATCTAAGATTTCTAATTTGAGCTTCTCATCGGCTGGAACACATATCATTCCCTTGAATGTGATTGTCCCATCACTTTGCACTGCAAAATCCTTACTGCCATCGCGAACCGACTTGTCTCTATAAGCCAGTAGTTCGGCATCCAACTCTTGTAATTCTCGGATCATGGCCCATATGTAAGGCCTAACTGTGACATTAGCCATCACTGGCCCAGAGGTAGGAAGGCTGAAACTAATATCAAGGTTAGAAACATCTTCCAACAACTTCCACTCTTGCACCATCATGTGTGCTACAAGCCCAGTGGACTTCCTGCTCAAAGCATCTGCCACTACATTAGCCTTGCCCGGATGGTACTGGATCGAACACTCATAGTCCTTCAAGAATTCATCCATCGGCCCTGTCGCATATTCAACTCCTTTTGGGAAAATAGGTATTTTAAGCTTTTATGATCCGTGAAAATATCAAACTCTTCCCCATAAAGGTAATGCCGCCAAATCTTTAATGCGAAAACCACCGCGGCCAACTCCAAATCGTGAGTAGGATAGTTCTTTTCATGCTCTTTTAATTGCCGGGAAGTGTAGGCGATGACATTCCCGCGCTGCATAAGAACACATCCTAGCCCAACATTCGAGGCATCACTGTAAACCACGAAACCTCCACTCCCAGACGGCACTGTGAGAATGGGGGTAGTAGTAAGCCTCTTCTTCAACTCCGTGAAGCTCGCTTCACACTTATCGCTCCAAGTGAACTTAGCATTTTTCCGTGTCAAATACGTGAGCGGTGCCGCTAAGCTGGAGAATCCCTCTACGAATCTCCTATAGTATCCTGCTAAACCGAGGAAGCTGCGTATCTCGGTAACACTTTTGGGTCTCTCCCATTTCATCACCGCTTCTATCTTTGCTGGGTCTACTGAAATACCCTCGACAGATACTACGTGGACAAGGAACGCCACCTTCTCCAACCAAAATTCGCACTTACTCAACTTGGCGTATAGTTTATGCTCTCGAAGAGTCTCAAGTGTAAGGCGAAGATCTCGATCATGATCCTCCCTGGTCGGAGAATATACTAAGATGTCATCGACAAAGACGATAACACATTTGTCGAGATAAGGCTTGAATACCCGGTTCATCAAATCCATGAACGCCGCCGGTGCATTTGTTAGACCAAAAGGCATAACTAGGAACTCGTAGTGCCCGTACCGAGTCCTAAAGGCAGTCTTTGGCACATCTTCGGCCTTGATCTTCAACTGATGATAGCCGGACCGCAAATCAATCTTGGAGAAGAACCTTGCTCCTTTCAATTGGTCGAACAAATCATCTATTCGTGGCAAGGGGTATCGATTCTTGATGGTGACTTTGTTCAACTGTCTATAGTCGATGCACATCCTCATCGACCCATCCTTCTTCTTCACAAAGAGTACCGGTGCTCCCCACGGTGACACACTTGGTTGGATGAAACCAAGCCGTTGCAACTCTTCTTTTTGCTCCTTTAATTCCTTCAGTTCAATAGGGGCCATCCTGTACGGAGCCTTAGAAATTGGAGCCGTTCCAGGAGCAAGCTCTATTGCAAATTCTATCTCCCTATCTGGAGGTAACCCTAGTAATTCCTCGGGAAACACATCCAAATACTCACTCACAACCGGTATGGCTGAGGAGTCTCGTGCCTCCGGATTTGCAAGACTTAGAGCTGCTAGACGGGCTATATCTCTCCTCCGAAGTCCATGAAAGTGGAATGGCTTGACGCCTTCTGGCTTGAACTTCACCATCTTCTCAAAACAAGCCACATGCCCGTGGTGTGCAACTAGCCAATCCATCCCGAGAATAACATCGAAGTCCAAGTCCTGGAACTCAAGGATGATTAGATCAATCGACAATTCATACTGCCCGACTTGAACTATACAATTCCGATATCCTCGGTCTGTGTCAACTGACTTGCCAAGCGGAGTCGAAATGGTTAACTCGTGACGTAGGCGACTCGGCTTAGACTCAAAACCTTTGGCAAAGCTTGGCGATACAAAAGAATGTGTCGATCCCGTGTCGATCAACACATGAGCTAGACACTCGTTCACTAGCAATACGCCTGTGCATTGTAATTAACTATATCAGCGGTTTTCAGCAACATACATAGAGTATAGGTAGCATGACATACAAGTGATTATACGTATACTTATAGCACTCATCATTTCATACTTGAACACTTTAGAAATTCTCGCGTACCTTGCACAACATCGTCTGATGCCTGTGCGTCCCATTCTGTTAAGGCAAAGACCCAGCCTCTGTTTGCCTGGCGAGGCTGCTGTGTGGTCTGAGTGGGCCGTGCTGGTCTAGATGCCGAAGCTTGTGAAGACCCCTGCTGAGAAGTCTGCCGAACTGGGGGCCTGCTCCCCTGAGGCTGAGCCCGTGACTGTCGGCGTGGGCAATCTTTAATTATGTGGCCCTGCTCGCCACAATGGAAACATCCTCCCGATGCTCTCCGACACTCTCCAGCCGGGTGTCTCCGACCACAATAGTCACACTCCTCAAAGGATGAAGAGGGTGACGGCTGTACATATCTGGTGCCCTGAGAAAAAGCAGGGCGAGGTGCCTGTGAAGTAGTCGGGCGAGGCACTGGTGATGCAAACGAAGACCTCTGTGTCTGTGTAGGCCTAGGAGGTGGGTACTGGGAAATCCTAGCCCTCTTCTCCGGTGGTGTTGAGCCACTAGACTGACCCTTCTGCATGGCTCTCCCGAAGCCACCCTCTCTTCTTTTAAGAAACTCCTCTGAGTTCTTTTCGGCAATCCTTGCCTTCCCCACAATCTCTCTCCAAGACTCCACTTGAAGAATGGAGACTCGATCCTTGATGAAGGGCTTCAACCCACTCTCAAATTTCCGGACTCGCATCTCCTCCGTCGTGATCAAGTGTGGTGCGAATCGGGACAATTCAACGAATTTGGCCTCATACTCGGCCACACTCATATTCCCTTGCACTAGGGACATGAACTCCATCTCCTTCTGTTGCTTGACAATCTTGGGAAAGTACTGCCCATGGAAGGCATCAAGGAATTCACCCCAAGTCCACGGCTCTCCTGCCCTAGCGGTGTCTCTCTGTCTCAACGCCGCTCTCCACCAATGGTCGGCTTCTCCTTCCATCATGAAGGCAGCCCAATCTACCCTTTGCTCATCGGTGCAACGAAGAGCACAGAATATTTTCTCCAGTTGTATAATCCACGCCTCTGCAACCATGGGGTCGGTGGTCCCATAAAAGGTAGGTGGATGTAGCCTTCGGAATGCCTCGAGTCCCGAGGTGTGATGTGAAGGAGGTGGGTGTGCCAACGCAGTAGTAGCAGCGGGCTGTCGGGCTGCTAGCATGGTGATGGTCTCCACCATAGTATTTAACAACTGAGATATATCGGGTTGATCATCACCCGAGGGAGGGTCTCCTCCATTACTGTTGCCCCGAGTTTGGTAACCGCGACCCCGTCCACTACCACGTCTCATGTTAATCCTGAGAACAGTAGCAGAACATGAGTCTAACTTGGAAACCAACTTCATCTCAATCACAATTTCAAGCTCATTTCAAATCCATAAGGTAATTGATAGTAATACATCAAGGTATACATTGTAGTAGATAATCATACAATGTGTGGGTCTAGAGTAGGGTACTAAGTTCGGTCGGATTCCAACCGGTTATGGACTAAGACTAAAGATTAGTCTATACTTGGAATACGACTCTTTCCTCAATCCTAATGCCTTGTTTTGATCGTGGTATCGAGTACTAAGTGACCCTAGGGACTCTAATGCCTAAGCTTTGATACCACCTCTGTCGCGACCCAAAATACCCCCTGGGAGTTAGGGATACTTTGGCTCGTGATGTGCCATATCCGATACCAAACCATCCTGTAATAACATCCAAGTCATGACAAACATAATCATGAATAAGGCAGAAGCTTAAACCAATGTGCGGAAGCGTAATCCAAAATTTTCTTTTCTATACATGTTGTGTATTCCAAGTTTGTACATACATCACAAAAGTAAAGGTGGACATGCCCACCTATCAAAATACAAAATGATAATACTCTCTCTCTCTCTATGTAATCACTCTAAAAGGGCCAGTGGTCTAACTCATTTGCCTCCTCCTGGGGCTCTACATATGGCTCCTCCTCGCCATAATCCTCCTCTATCCAGGCCCCTGATCACAGATGTCAAATGGAGTCCGTGTACCTGCCGACATAACATGTACGGCTGAGCATGGAATACTCAGCGAGCAAAATCTACTAGCTAACAATGCTATCATAATCACAATATTTTATACAGTGCGTAAAAGAATACAAATCACCAAAATCCATGCTTAAAACCTGTAGCACCCGGACTTTTTCATCTTTAATGAATGGCACTCTCGTAGCTAATTAGCCGTTTTCGTAGTCTAATTAATAAATAAGGGAGAAATCGGAAATTCCGAAACATCAGAAATGTTCATTTTCGAAAGACGGATCCAACGCAAGTTGAATCGTCGAAATCCGACGAGCGAGTCAAAAGATATGGTCAAAACAGTCTAGACATACAGAGCACCGATCGCTCGGTCCAGTCAGCGATCAATCGGTCCATAACCGATCGATCGGTAGCTATCGCACGGTCAGAAAATTTGTATGGGGAAATTTTCCAAAGAGTGAGTTTTGACCGATCGATCGCTCAATCACACCGATCGCTCGGTAGGCAACCGATCGATCGGTCATTAACACCGATCGCTCGGTCTTCGCGTTTTTGCAGAAATTTCAGTAAGGGCTTTTTCGTCATTTGGGCATTTCACCCTTGCTTTATAAGCCTTGCACGAGCCTAAGGGTTTCATAAACCCTTAGGGCAGATATTTGAGGGAGAGTGGGAGAGGAGAAAGGGGTTCTAACCTAGGGTTTCAACTTGAGAGTGAATCAAGGGTTTAAACACCCAAGATCATCCCAAAAAGGGCGTGGATTCATCAAATCCAACCTCAAACTCGTGTGGCATTCCCATTCCAAGCTAGGGCAGCGATCCTACGGCATTTTGAAGGGGGTTTCTTCCCCAAATCAAGCCTTCTTCAAGTAAGGGTTCTTCCCTACCATTTGAGGTTCGATTTCAAGGTTTCTTCAAGGTCAAGCCTTGATTTCAAGGTTAGTACACTCTACTAACTTCATTAGTGATAACCTTGATTTTTCTTCCTCAAATATGATGATTTTATATGTTGTTTGTCCCTTTTTATTGAGTTGTGATGAAATCCCTATAATAAATAAGATAAATGGATAAAGATGTGGGAATGTGTGAATGGATGGTGGATTGTGGCGAATGGGTGCCGTGTGGGGTGATGTATGTAATGGGATGGATAATGGTGGAAGGGCATTTTCAACATAATGAACATACCTTTGTGATGGATGAAAAACATGCACTAAGCAACCTAAATAAAAAGGCTATAATAGTGATGTTTACCAAGTGTTTGAGAAAATGTTTAAATGACGATTTGGATGAGTGAACTTGAATTATAAAAGCATGCATTGAGTTATTCTTTCTAAAATGCCTATCTTGATCAAATGTGCTACATGTCATTTACATTTCCATATGCTCATCTTAAGAATTGAAATGCTATGCTCATGTGACCATCATACTCAAGTATGTCCTCATGCCTACCACAATTTCTACACACACGCACGCAAGCTTGCATGAACTGGGTTTATTTCACGAGTATTAGTGCATGAGAAATAAAACGAGAAACAAGCATATGTCAAGGAGGTTGGTAGCCCAGGGATGTGCGGGTGCTAGCCTCTGGCTCACAAGTTAAACGAACATGAATATCAAGGGTAGGGCATATCCCTAGGATATGTCATACCTGGCTCACAAGAAAACACGACGAGCAAGGATCAAGAAACATGGAAGGGTGTTAGTGTACTAAGACCAGGTACGGGCACTAACATCTGTTCCTCAACACGCATGAAAGTATGCTAGTGTACTAAGACCAGGTACGGGCACTAGTGTATGTTTCCAAGACAAGCATGAAAGGATGTTAATATACTAAGACCAGCTACGGGCATTAACATCTGTTTCCAACAAGTATGAGAGGATACTAGTATACTAAGACCAGGTACGGGTACTAGTATCTGTCTCCAAGCGAGAATCAAGAAATATGGAAGGGTGATGATGTACTAAGACCAGGTACGGGCATTGTCATCTGTTCCCAGGCAAACAAGAAAACTCACGAGCAAGTCAACAAGAACATACGCATAATACTTACTCACGAGACAAGAACCGGGCAAGAACCTAGTACGTCCGTCCAGTTCATAGTTCGGGTACTAGCTAAACCAGAACGAAACAAGGCAGGTGTGATTTCCACGATACGAGAACAAGTCATGACTTTTGGATACGAATTTACAATGCATGAGTTGATGTTCATGATTCACTTACGTGGTTATGTTGTTTTAGCTTCCGCGCTCTGAATTTGTATCTCTTGGGTGAACTGTATCATGTATTACATGTTATGCTATTGTTATTACTATTGTTAGTTAGTAGCTTGTACTCGCTGAGTATTCCATGCTCAGCCGTACTTTTATGTCGGCAGGTACATTATCCAGCATATGAACTCTTGCCCCTTGGATCGAGGCAGCTCGGGGTGAGCAGGAGATTCTTCGGATGGTTACCTAGATATTAGGAGACGTGGCGTATGGCCAACGGTTGGGATGAGCGAGAGAGAGAGAGACATGTATTTTGGGATTTCCTTGGGGACTTTTCGTGTGAGCTTGAGTGGGTGACTCAAGCATTTGTACTCTTGTGATTATTGTATTCTATCCAGCTATTAATGATATGGACACTTGGAATTACATTTATGTTAAAGGAAATTTTAGTCTCTCTATTTTTGCATGCCTTGTTATGCTCTCGCCGGTTGACTAAGGATAGGTCACGTCGCCAAGGTATCCTAACTCCTAGGGGGTATTTTGGGGCGTGGCAAAACCCGTCGGGAAAAACCTTTCATAAAACTTGTTCTTTTCATGGAAAACAAACCCTCTCATGTATGCTTATGAGTTCTTATGAATACTTGTGAGCCTCGTGTTTTCTTATGAGTTCTTGTGAGCTTAGAGTTCTTGTGAGCTTGTGAGTACTTGTGAGCTTATGAGCTTCTTGTGAGCTTATGAGTACTTGTGAGCTTCTTGTGAGCTTATGATCCTTGTGAGCTTGTTCTCCTTGGAGACATATGCAAGATCTTAGACTTGTGAGTTTCTTATGAGTTCTTGAAAAGCCTTGCGAGACTTATGATCCGTGGAGTTCATGCAAGATCTAGACTTGATCCTTGTGAGCGTGGAGTAACCGATCTTAGAATGCCAACCCAAAGTTTGGCTTAGTCTATGCTTATGCATGTATGCTTCTTACTTATGAATGCCTTTGAAAATCCTCTTATGTTTTCTTGAAAATTCATGCTTATGAGAAAAACCACGGTCGTGCAATACTTATCATGCGTAGAGTGCTTGTGAGCATTATAACATCTATGTGGAAAGCTTTAACTAATTAAACATGTTCATGCAAGGCATAATGATCATTATAGTATACTTGAAGACCTTAAGTAACTCATATGGTTCATACAAGGTATATTAGCATCATAACATACTTAAACAATTCTAGAATGTAGAACATTTCATTCATTGCGTCACATCATAACAATCATGGCTTCTAAGCCTAATTCATCATATCACACTTAAAATCATGATTCCTTGGAGAATATTAACACTTACTTGCACTTATAGTCATATTCACCCTTTTATTGGAAAACCCCAAAAATCTTAAATCCTTATTTGCTTATTTGAACATAATCAAGTTCACCCAAAATCCCTTGTTTGTCATTGCATCATAGTATACTTAAAATCATGGTTCATTTAAAGGTATTACAATTTTCTTACAAGTTTAGCCATATTCATCCTTGTTATTGAAAAACCCCCAATTTGTGAAACCTTATTTGATTGTTTATTCATGATCTAGTTCACCCAAATTTCCACACTTCCTATTTGTATCATAATAGAATTAAAATCACCTATTTGAATCATCTTTGTATGATAACAAGGCTAGATAGTAGTTTACTAACCTCTTTGGATCAATTTCTAGGTTGAAGAAACCCCTTGAGAAATCCTCACTTGATTTGAATGATCCAAGCTTGATTTGGGGAAGATCCAACCCTTGATTGAAGCTCTTCTTGGTTTCAAGCAAAACCCTCTTTGGAATGCTCAAGATCTTTTCCTTCTCTTTCTAGGAACTCTCCTTGGTTTAGGGTAACCCAAAAACCCTCCTAAATTCTTCTATTTATAGTGTAAGGGGTGAAAAACCCCTAAAAAATCGCATCCAAGAAAGTAAAATCGCGTATCTACGATCGTTCGTAGCGATTTACGATTGATCGTAGCCTTCTACGATCGATCGTAGCTTCCTACGATCAATCGTAGTTTCACCCGAGAGTTTCCAGCATTTCTGGGGCTTTACGATCGATCGTAGCAACTCTACGATCGTTCATAGCTCCGCTACGATCGTTCGTAGGGTCCCACGAGCGATCGCAACTTTTGCAGAAAGCTTCAGCATTTTTGCATTTTCGTATCTCGGCCATAACTTTTGACTCGCTTGTCCGATTTTGATGATTCAACTTGCGTTGGATTTTTATTTTGAAGGAGAACAACTTTCATGTTTTGCACAACTTCCAATTCTTCCTTTTTCTTGGACCATTTAGCCCCTAAACCTGACTGATCCGAAATTGGGTTTCGTCAATCCAGATTTTAAACCGACCCGACTTCAGAAATCGGTCTTTTGACCTAACACCAACTCAAAACCAAGACAAGTGATCAACATGAACCCCGAAGAGGGTTCAATTACCTTTCCAAAAATCAAAGAATCGCTTGATTCCGACGAGCGGTGTGAACGCTAGGGCTATTTAGAGTCGAGGGTATGCCAAGGCATAACCCTTGTCAATACTCAAGAGTATTCTATACTCTTGCCTATTTCATTCCAAACACCCATACACCATAAATACATTCTTACATGCTTTAGTATATGATATCATTCGTCATACATGGCCATCAAGATCCGGGGTTCTACACTACCTATCTAGTTGGATCCGGTAAGCTTACAATCGAGGGATGGTTATCCCCAATGCTGGAGCCCAAAGATCTGTGGACATTACTGGTTGTAGGCCGAGGGATGGTTATCTCTGGTAAACGCGACTAGTCTTTCCCGTTTGCACCAATCGCCCATTTTCAGATATATTCTATACTGGGGACTCATATATACAGTCAAGTGCTCATCAACCTTTTAGACAAAATCTTGCATACACCAGCATAAGCATGTAGACTATAGGTCTTTGTTTGGGCATAAACCAAGAACACCCATCAGGAGGGACTACCTTATCCCTATTCTGTTACTGGTTTAAGCCACTCCTACATCATTTGACAACATTATCTCTATACCTTAACCATTTTCGAAGCTTGTGTGAGTCTTGATTGCTAGATAGGTCTAACCCTATTCTTTTCTAAGTCAACAAGATGTTGTGAGGGTTAAAACCCTGGACTCTAAATGATTCACATGGTTAACCCATTGATTCATTTTGATCTTGACCCAATGAGCTCTGGTTCCTTGCAACCCAGATAAGTGAAGTGGATCACTATCCACTCACCCCATTGGGTCACACACGTTGAGTTGACGCATCTTTTTTTGAGTATACTTGCTCAATTCATTCATTCAATTCATCAAAAAAAAAAATTTTATTTGATTCAAGTAAATTCAAAAACTTCGTTAAATCATTTTTCTCATCATCATATTGTTTAAATCATATATTAGTCTTAGGACTTTCCGTATCCATCATTTTGTGTATACTCTTATTCATGACTAGAAAAGGGGCAACGTCCCATGTCAAAAATTCATCCATTAGATCATATGTGTGTAGCATCACTGTTTTCATCATTATCTTAATTCAGTCTTAATTTAGCATCTTGACTGTTATCTGACCCATCTATACATACCTCTTATTACCACCCAGTTCATTGCACCTTGAGCGAAAGCAGTACTAAGCCATTTGCCCTCTTTGAGATGACTCCGGTAAGGACGAGATTGACTGATCGAGATGAGCCATTTGTAGAAGGTTTGGAAACTAACCCTGACAACCCAATATCTCCTCAACATGTACTACAGCAAATCCATGATTTAGAGGCAAGGGTATTTGGAACTGAACAAGGTATCCTAGAGCTGAAAAACATCATGCAGGGTATCTTGAATGCTTTGAATAAGAAGCAACTGTCCTCCTCTTCTATCCCGATCGTTGAACCGCTCACCTTAAACCGATCAAATTCACCATCTCACAACCCACCACCTCCAAATCCCCCATCTCACAACCCACCACCTTCATATCCACCCTCTCAAAACCCATCACCTCCAAATTCACCATCTCATAACCCATCACCTTCAAATCTGCCATCTCACAGCCCACAACCTCCAAATTCACCATCTCACAACCCATCACCTTCAAACCGACCATCTCATGATCCATTACCATTGAACCAACTATCTTTCAACATCCTGCTACCACACATTGGCCAGTATGAGGAAGAGGAGGCAAGGATTGTCCAGAATACAGAGCAGCCAGGCATATCAACCAGCTCAGCCCACACCCCAGACTTTTACAAGGACAGGATTGAGAGGTTAGAACAATTGGTGAAGAGAGCCCAGAGGTCCTACAATTTAGCATCCACTGACTTTCGAGATATGTGTCTGCATCCAGGGATTCAATTGCCTCGAGACTTCAAAATACCCGAATTTAAGAAATACAATGGAAAAGGATGCCTGGAGACACACCTAAAAGTTTACTGTGGAGAGTTGTTCCAGCTATAGCACGGTGACAAGCTGCTGGTGCAACTATTTCAGAGAAATTTAAAGGGACCAGCCCTATAGTGGTTCACCAAGGTTGACTCAGCCAAGGTCCGCACATTTGAAGGCCTCTGTGAGGCATTTGTTACTTAATACTCTTATAACATTGACTTGGTCCCACAAAGAGCAAATCTGGAGAGAATGACTCAGAGGGAGAATGAATCCTTTATCGAATATTCTATTCGATGGAGGGAAAATACTGGAAAGATGAACACTCCTCTGCCCGAGGATGAGTTGATGACACATTCCTCTGCACACTCAAGCATCCATTCAAGATTCTGCTAGCAGCCCAACCTATTTCTAATTTCAGTACTATGGCCAAATGTGGGGCCAGAATTGAGGCTGCAATGGAAGACATGGGAGCAGTTGACATATTCTCATGATCTAAGGGGGCGTCATCCTCTAATCGTCCTCAACCCCCACGAAAAGATACACGGAGAAGAGAGGATGAGGTGCAAATGGTAACAACAATGCCTATCCATATTCCCCATCTATCCCAGCAATCCGACAACCCGAGCAGACTCAGCAATAGCTTCCCTCACAGCAAATGACATTTGAGCAGAAAAGAAGAAGAGCCTTCACTCCCATGCCATATACCATGACACAAATCCTCCCTTATCCACTAGATAAGAAATTGGTCACGCTGAGGGAACCCAAGCCGCCACCAGTCAAGCCACCAAGGTCATAAAGGGCTGACCAGTATTGTGGGTATCATCAAGCCCCGGAGCATTCCACCGATATGTGTTTTGATCTAAAGTATACAATCCAAGACATACTTGAAACATGAAAGATTCAGTTTGAACCATGGAACACCAACATCAACTAGGCCCCTCTCCCTAATCATGCAGCAGCAGAAAACCGAGGTGCACCATCCTGAGCCACTCTATAGCTGACTTTGAGCAATCTTACCAGTTTTTTTGTCTTTTTGGTTTATTCCTTAATTTCTCCTTTTGTGCAAATGAAAATGATGGCCCAAATCAAAGTCTTCCCAGTCAGTTAACATATTGGCCGGTGGCCACCTGTCTTTATTTTCCACTATTGGGTCTGTATATCCTTTTATACTCTAATGAAAATTCTCACTTTTGTTAAATCTGTCTTGCTTATTACTCCAAGATGCCTAGTTTTGAGAACTGAACTAGATTCTAAGCCTGTAAAGGATAATTGCATGATCATCAGGGAAGTAATCTAAAAACTCATGACCCTCTCATGAATTAGAAAGGTACTATGCTCCCCAAAGATTTCAAGACGAGCTACCAATCCATCAGAAGACGAGAAGCAAAGGAGCGACGAAGACCTCCTCGAGGTATCAAGCATCAAGCATAATTGAAAGAGGATAATGCAATGACCACACATGCTCTTGACCAATCAAAGAAAGGATAGGAGGCCATCCTTGGTTAAACCTTAAAATCCCTTTTATACCCATGCAATACCATACGCTAGTTAGCCCGTCGAGCCTAATAGCCTTTCTTTCTAAACTCATACATTGAGGCACCCTATAAATGACAAATCAATAGAGCAAAATTCAACCAATCAAAAGAAAAGCTTGGTTTTGAACTACAGCATGACCTGATTTCACTGATCGTGGATACGTAGGAAACCTAAAAAAGGGTTTGGTCACATTATGGCAATTTTTCATCGATACCAAACAACTGTCTCTAAACAGAGCACAAAAAGATTACAAAAAAGACAGAGCAAAGGAAGAAAAAAAAGGAAAACAGCAAAAATGGCAAATCTCCAAAATGATGAAGAGAGGTCAATTGGTTTTGTCTCCATATGCAAATCAAACAAACATTTTAGGGTGCCCTACTCCCGACAAGAAAACTTTGAGCCTCAATCGTTTCTACCCCTACTACGTTTCGTCCTAGTAACTAAGCCCTCCTTGATCTTTGAAAGGTCTTGAGCATCAGTGGTCAAAAGCATTAATCTCTACCATTTTATCAGGCAATAATGGGAGAACACAAATCAGCTTATCAGAAATTGCAGGCCTAGTGAAAACCAGAAATGATACTAAGGCGCAAAAATTATGCAAGCTCAACCCTGACATTGTTCTCAGGGGCAAAAAAATGGAACAAATTAGTCAATTACGCAGGCATGAATGAAAACCGAAAACGGCCTCATTGTGTAAAAATTATGCAACCTCAAGACTTGGTCATTCTAAGGGAAAAAAATGGATAAAGACAAGTTTCTGATTTCACGGGCTTAATATGGAATTATCTATCCTGCTAGAGCGCAAAAATAACGTGAACCCAGTCCTGGTGAAACCTGTTAAGGTCCAGGGGCAAAAAAGGGAAAATCAAAGTTCAAGCTTTCAACAACTCATAATCAAGCTCTACCAACAACGATCGGCTAGTACAGTCAAGCACTAGCAACATACAATCAAGCTCCACCAACAACAATCAGCTAGTACAGTCAAGCACTATCTTATGCATCAGACATCTGGCGAGGACATCCAGGAGCAGATTTACCTATCTATTTCAGAAGCTATCAACCCAGACTTATTCAATTCTTTTCTAAGGCAAAGGAATCCTAGCTAGGCTTCCCATCAACAGGCAATATTGGACATCTTTCAAAATACTTATGTCGATCTGTCAATCTATCAAGTCATTCTATCAATCTATCATGAAGACATCAGTCTTTCATGTCAAGTCAGTTAGTCAGAGTCGTGTCCTCGCGCAAGTCAGCTCAAACTTGGCTAATCCTTCGGCGGTGCAATCGGTTCTCCTGAACTTGAGACCGGTTCAAGCAGATTATCCTGCAAGAATATTTCGGTTGGATAAATCTAGGCAAAACCTCAGTGCAGTTTTGATACATCAGGTAGAGGGCAGATATCAGATAGTGGCTCAGGGTCGTGCTCCACTCTGTCACTCCTCATACCCCATCATTCATATGCTTGCTTATGGATAAGCCATGTGGCTATCCCCTTTTATGCATTTACATTTTGCTTGCACATGAGCCAGTCATGTGGCTATCTTCATTTATACATACATCACATTCATTTGCTTGCTTTGCAATCATTCCCGGTGAAACCGGTTGTGTAACCAATCCTCACTAACCTTACATTTTTCTTTCTCATGGGTTAGGCATGTGGCTTTCCCCATTCATATATCTTGCTTGTAAAATGGAGCAACCACGTGCTTGGTTCCATTCATCATACACTCTGCTTGCTTACAGACTTGCTCCTCGACTAGCTGCACAGCTATCTCCACTTATACATCTGCTTCTTTACTTGTGCGAAAGTGGTCGTGCGATCCTTTCAAATCTAACGTCATTCATCTTGCTGGCATAGTACCCGATGGGGCAATCACGTGGTTGTCTGTACCATAGCATCTTACCCGTGAGGCAACTGTGTGATTGTGTGCACCATGGCATAGTACCCGGTGAGGCAACAGTGTGGTTGTCTGCACCTAGCATAGTACCCGGTGAGGCAACCGTGTGGTTGTCTGCACCATGGCAAAGTACCCAGTGGGGCAACCGCGTGGTTGTCAGCACTAATTGCATCTTACCCATTTTTTGAAGGAGTAACTGAAAGGTTGTCTGATCGACCTTCAGTTGCGGCCTCTCATGAAGCTGGTTGTTTAACCAACCTTCACTCATTCGCATCTTTCACCAAATGTTCACACTTCACCACACTACACTGCAATACCTACTCACTATTAAAGGAATAACTGACATGGCTGTCTGATCAACCATCAGTTGCGGCCTCTTGTGAAGCTAGTTTTGCACTCTTTATACACTGCACTGCAATACTTGCTCACTCTTAAAGGAGTAACTGACACGGTTGTCTGATCGACCATCAGTTGTGGCTTCTTGTGAAGCCAGTTTTGCACTCTTCACACACTACATTGCAATACTTGCTCACTCTTAAAGGAGTAACTAACACGGTTGTCTGATCAACCATCAGTTGTGGCCTCTTATGTAGCCGATTTTGTACTCTTCGCACACTACACTGCAATACTTGCTCACTCTTAAAGGAGTAATTGACATGGTTGTATGATCGACCATCAGTTACGGTCTCTTGTGAAGTCGGTTTGCACTCTTCACACACTATACTGCAATACTTGCTCACTCTTAAAGGAATAACTGACACGGTTATCTGATCGACTATCAGTTATGACCTCTTGTGAAACCGGTCTTGCACTCTTCACACACTGCACTGTAATACTTGCTCACTCTTAAAGGAGTAACTGACACGGTTGTCTGATCGACCATCAGTTGCGGCCTCTTGTGAAGCCAGTCTTGCACTCTTCACACACTGCACTACAATACTTGCTCACTCTTAAAGAAGTAACTGACACGGTTGTCTAATCAACCATCAGTTGCGGCCTCTTGTGAAGCCAGTCTTACACTCTTCACACACTGCACTGTAATACTTGCTCACTCTTAAAGGAGTAACTGACACGGTTGTCTGATCGACCATCAGTTGCGGCCTCTTGTGAAACCAATTTTGCAAGAATCATCACTCAGTTGCATCTCACTCACTTGCATCATGCACCCCACTATTTGGTTGTGTGATTGATTAACAAACAGCTTCATACACCATAACCCTTCCCAATCCCCAGCAATTGCCGACTTGGCACAAACACACCCTTCCTCTGTCACCCTTCTGAAAGTATGCCTCTTTTAATTTTAGAAAAACAAATTCTTGGGGGGCATACATCGAATCCCAAGATCTGACTAAGATTCTAATTGATTTTATTCAATGAAGGTTAGAATAACATTCACCTTTGCAACTTTGAAATTGTTAAGTCAAATCCACGTTAGAATAGTACTCGCAAAACTTCACAAGTGTCAAGTCTCCTGTCGATTCACACGAACCTTCTTTTTCCTTTAAAGCTTTCTCTAATGGAAGTTAATGGCCCTTCCAAATTTCATGCTCTTTTATTTTTTCTTCTTTTCTTTGATCCAAGAACGTTTCTTGATCAAACAAGATCCAATCTTGATCTTCAAATAACTTGTTCTTGATCATCAAGATCAAAAACCAAACAAAAATGAAGAAGGGGAAGGGTGACCGTACACCCTCAAAGGGGGAGAGGGCTGGGCGTGAACTTGAGGAGAGGGAGAGAGGAAAAAAATTCTGGAGAATTATCTATCTTAAAGGGCTGGGCATCCAATCCTTTATATAAGTTCCCTCTTGGTTGCTTGAATTGTAATCCAATTATAATTCATTAACCTTATCCTAATCCAATTAGGATTCCTCAATAGTTTCCTTTATTGATTATTCTCCTAATCCAATTAGGATTAATCTTAAAAGAAACCAACCTTATCCATTAGTAACTAAGCTTATCCTTATCCAATAAGGAATCTTGAATTAGTAACTAACTAATGGAATCCCTAACAATTAAGGAATCTTTAATTAGTAACTAACTAACTAACCTTATCTAATAAGGATATTAGTTATTAGAAACTAATTAAAATAATAACAATTATTATTTCTTCTTGAAGTGGGCGTCCCACCCTAGGTGGGTCCCACTCCACACGCCCCTAGGGTTCCAAACCCTTAGGTCAATTTTTGATTCTTTTAACAAAATCCCCAATGGGTCCTATCCATTTGGTTTTTCACATCTAATGTGATTCCCCCTTTTAGAGCTTCACTATACCATATAGTGATTACTTAGAGAAATTAATTAATTTAATTATAAATTAAATTAAATACTTTAAGAAGGTCCTTGTGTGTGGGATCTAAAGGGATCTCCTATTTCCGGTTGTGGGATCAAGTACTTCACCTTTTTGGTTGAAGCATTGTTACTAGGAAACACCTTTCCTATACTCCATTAGGATTATAGAATTTTATCTATATCCCTAGACTTCCACCAATCACAATTAATGTCCATTAACACAATGAGATTAACCTCCAGAAATTAGAGAATTGCTTGTAAGTACCATCTCACAATATATTTACAAATAAATCCTTCCACATTCCGATATCACTTGTAAGCTTCTGGGATTGGAACAATTCCACTGTCTTAGTCCCTAGCTTATGAATAGAACCCTTTCTCATGATTACTTTTTCAATGAACTGAACCTCCAAAACACTTTTGAAGAAACATTAGAAAAGAACTGACATATATATATTTATATATACATTTCCATATTGAAAATATCAACTTCGATAAAGATCATTTTACCAAAAAGCACCAGTACTGGATTTAACAGTTCAGTTCAACAAGTATTACCTTGATATCATTATCTTCAATTAAGGAGTTGTGGATTCCTTATTGAGTGTTTACACACTTCTCCAAACATAGTGTACATGACCCAACGTACCCGGAGTTAGTCCTGTGTATTGGACATTGCCGATTGGCACATCAAAGCCATATAGACAAATTTCTGAGAAGATGTTAACCTCTCAAGTCTAAGGACAATTTGTCAAATGGATAACCCTAATACAATCTGACAGTGTATTCCATAGGGTATCCACTAATGACCTCATTCAGTATTATGTACTTGCTACATATACTCACATGTTAGTCAAGAGTCACCACTCTCTGTGAATGAGATTCATCACACTATCTCATAGAACTACACATGTGCAAGCCATGATGAAGTACGGCGCCCAACCAGTACTCTAGAGGCTTCGAACAATATTAGGTTTACAAGGAACCGGAAAATCATATCTCCTCGCAACCTTTGCATGATTTTCCTACAATGATACCTATGAAACTTTATGTCTTCATCATATGAGACAGTAATTAATATAAATACCCTTTATAGTTGGTTGTGTGAATATGATGCTTATCAAATCAACATAGAAAAGTCTCTTATTGGCTTTCGAGGGCATATATGTCCAACACCTTCAGTCATCCAGTCCATGGCAAGCAGCCTAATTAGAATTTATCTTTTCTTCAACTTTAAAAGTTTTCTTCACACACCAGTGCAAAATTGAAGCATTATCAGCCTTTGTCGTTCACGTGCCACCCTTCGACAAAGCGGGGCAATTGTAAATACTCCAATTTTGCACCCCCTAATCACTTTTGGTACCCTTAAAAACCGTTTTAAAAACCCTCTTTTAAAACCTTCTTCCCACATCCTTTGATTTTCAAAAACGGCCCAAAGGTGAAAAATGACCAAAATGCCCCTAGGGTAAAAAGTGACCAAAATACCCCTGAAAAAGTGGTAAAAAAAATTTATTTGTCCAAAATGATTTTACAAATTTTTTGATGAATTTTGGTTATTTTTGGGATTAAATTGGACTTAAAACAATAGAAAATGACCAAAATGCCCCTGGAGTGTAAAATAATCAAAATGCCCCTGGAGTGTAAAATGACCAAAATGCCCCTAAAAAGTGCTGAAAATTTCACATTTTATCTAAAATATTTTTCGTGGATTTATCAGTTCAATTTCGGCTATTTTCGGGCTCAAATCGGGCTTAAAATGTAAAATCGGGCTTCCGGCGAACTAGAAAATGCCACGTGCCGATGCAGAAAATAGGGGTTTTAGCTGATCATTTTTGAAAAAAATGACCAGCCCATTTTGGACAGTTTTTGCTTGGTCGTTTTTAGTAAAAATGACCAGAGTTTTTTTTTTTTAAATGTCTGGTCGTTTATATTATAAACAACCAAATAAATATCTTGTTTTTTGGTCTTTTTCCCCCGTAAACCGACTTACTTTCTGTCATTTTGGACTTTTTGGATTTGGTCATTTTTCACATAAACGACCCGAGTGTTTTTTGGTTTTTTTCAAAACCTATAAATACCCCCTCATTTCTCTCATTCCCAAAAGCTCTTCTTTTCCCTTTCCTATTTTCAAAAACCCTATTCCAGCGTTTGGATTCCCGAGAAGCGCGATTTCGAAGAATCGGTTCTCGGAACCTCTTTTCAGAATTCTTTTTATATTTTCCGGAAGGTAAAATATCGCCAAACTCTAACTTTTGCTTAGCCTTTTATTAGTTTTAATTACTTTATTATTTTTAAATACTTAGACTGCTTGCCCTGTCAAACCTGTGCCCGATTTTACTCAAATAAAACCAACCTTGTCGAATCCTTGCCTGGTTTTATCCAAACAAAACCAACCCTGTTGAACCCCTGCCCGGTTTTAGTCAAACAAAACCAACCTTGTCGAACCCCTGCCCGGTTTTACTCAAACAAAACCAACCCTGTCGAACCTCTACCCGGTTTTATTCAAACAAAACCAACCCTATCGTACCCCTAAGTGAACTTCGGTAACCTACCTTAGCCGAACCTCTGTCAAAACCTCAGTTCAAACCCTATTTACCTTAGCCGAACCTTTGTCTGAATCTCGGTTCAAACCCTACCTACCTTAGTCGAACCTCTGTCCGCACCTTGGTTCAAACCCTAGTTCAAACCCTACCTACCTTAGCCGAACCTCTATCCAAACCTCAGTTTAAACCCTGGTTCAAACCCTACCCACCTAGTCGAACTTCTATCTGAACCTCGCTTTAAAACCTGGTTCAAATCTTACCAAACCCTAACCCAACCCAATGCTCCTTGACTTGAGCTAAAACAGTCCAAATGCTCCCCGGTAAGAGCATAAAAGGCCTAAACGCTCCTGAATATGAGCTCAAAGCATTCAAAAACACCATGACATTCAAAGACAAATCTCTACCTATCAAACACCCACAATCCCAACAAATTAAATCAAACCATCAACTACTCCTCTGGAACTATGTGTAGATTGATTCCACTAATAGTGGATACGTAGGCAACCCTGATCGGGTTCAGCTCACCTAGGATAAAGCCCTTATCCTATCCCTGCTAATTTTAACATGTATATTATTATTCATCTGTTAAGCATATATATGAAATACAAGGTTCTCTTATGGTTTTCCCCACTTTAATTCAGACTTAGGGAGTAGGTAACCATCTCTAGATGGGAGCTTAGGGGTGCCTAACACCTTCCCCTAACTCAAATGAATCCTTACCTTGAACTCTATTTCCAGACCAAAGCCTTATCCAACCTTTTAAGGGACCTTATTTTCCCGCACAATCTAAATAGGTGGTGACTCTCTCTTTTCTACATTTTTAGCACTATTCCTCATCAGGTTCAATCCTGATCGGGAGTGGGGTTAAAATCCTGGCATCGGTACTTCATTTAAAGACATTCTTCGAAAAGCTAAATAAAGAATGTCAGTACTATCTCTGCATCCATTTCCATAATAGTATATTTTACTAGTAGTGGTAGAGAAAAAATGACATTCTATTGTAGAGACAGAAAATGACTGTCCTAGGTCAGTCTTCCCTCTATTGGGATCCCGAGTTAACCAAGGGCTTCTAAAACTCAAACAAAACACAAAGGGAAACGCAACAAAAGAGAAGAGATGTTCATCCTCCTCCTTCTAGTGGGCACTCTCTACGCTATTGGATATGACGTCGAGAGGCCTAACTAAGCTCGAGGGAGAACTAGCCTTTTAGGAAAGGACTAGAAGCAATAGAGAAATTAACTAAGAAAAGAAAATAATGGGAATAAACACAAGGGAGAAATAGCCTTCTTGTAATGTATATGTGAGTTAGCTTTAAAACCCCTGTGATTTTTGCAATTGAATTTCAATTTAATTAATAATAATTCTTGGACCCAGAACTATTTCCAAGTTTACTATTTTCAGCAACATTACTTAGGGCTAAAATCATTTTATTTAATGTGAAAAATCATGAGTTTTGAAATGTTTAATATTTTTCTAGTAAACTTCATTGATTTAATTTACTAAAAAAGAATGGTTAATGCATTTGGAGTGTTTATACTTGAGAATTGAAAAAGACTGATGAGAATGAGTAGTCGTTAATTTGTTTTGTTTCAATACATGTATGTATGCATGTCCTTTAGACCCTCTGGGGAAAATCCCCTAAAGTAAGCAAGAAGGGCTCAGCGCCCTAGGATGAAAGGCCCCAAACATCCTCGAGAAGACCCTGGTGTTGGTATTATAAGAGTTAGGCCGAGCTAGTGAGAAAATTGAGTCACATTAATACATGAATTTGGATGAGAAGTTGGAATAAGGAATGAAAACTTATTATTGTTCTTTTAATATTTATGTTGAATGAGATTGATGCTTGTAAGACTTAATTCGACATTATGAGCCTTTCCCTTTGGTAGTGCTATTTTATCTAATTGTCTATGACAATAATCTAATTATGATTGTTATTGTTACACATCATATTATAGATTAATTAATATGGTTTGAGATTTGTACATGATAAAAAATGTGTAATTTTGATTAATGAATGAGTAGAGAATATTACTTTTAATATAAAATATAATTTATTTTAATCTCAACTCTTCGAGTTCTCAAATAGTGGGCAATCTAGGAATTATGAGTTGGTTCACCGGCCTTTCCCTAGGGAGTAATTTGGGTTTCTATGAATTGGAAACCATAAAAACATGCTTTTTCATCAAACTTTTCATAGAAAAATCATAACAAGAGTGTTAGCCTTTAGGTTTTGACCTAAGGCAACATCATTGATTTTGATGATAACACAATTAAGAAATGAATATTGTGTTACTAATGTCTCTCTTGAGTTTCTATGAAAATTAGATTAAGAAGAGCATTGAAGTGTCTTTCATCCAAAAAGCATGAGCTGGACCCTGTTAAAGCCTATATGCAAAATCTAGTCCAAGTCAAAGCCATTAAAGCTCACATCATCAAGTTGACATAAGCTCAAGCTTCAAGATGAAGATGAAGGAGATGGATCAACACATAGCTAAATCAGATCCAGCAATGAAGTGAAGACTCTCAAGGTTTCTATTGTCTTAGTTTAAGTTGAGAGTGTCGCGCCCCAAAACCCACCCTAGGAGTTAGAGTGAATCTTGGATGACTTATCATAACCTACATGACTTGCTTGACAACCATCCTGCAAAATACACGGAGCATATACAAATGAGGGCAAAATAGTGGAAGAATCACAAACATTGCACAACTGAAGTCTAACCAAACCTCTATGTATATACATGATCCAAGTTTTGTACAAAAGGGAAACAACAAAAGAAGTTGCGGACATGCCACCAAAATACATGGGTATAAATCTCTCATGCTCACCCACACTCACTTAGAATCTACCACCTAATAATAGCCCTCTACATGAGGCTCCTCAATAGGGACCTTCTCGATGTACTCCTCTTCCTCCTATGGACCGGGAGCACATATGTCAAAAGGAGCCGCTGCTCCACTAGTACCTACTGACATGAGACGTAAGGCTGAGCATGGAATACTCAGTGGTACCAAATACTAACCAACAGTCATAGAAATATAATAATGGAAATAAAGCAGGAAGCAGTTCATATCATAACAGGAAGGTAAACAGTTTATATTTCATGCTTCCATCACATCAAAGTTGGAAAAACTCTTGAAATCATAGTATGCTTGAGTTAACTTGAAATATTATTTTCGTGTTTGAAAACTTGTCTTGTCATGTTCTGTCTTGCTTGTCTTGTAGTATTATGCGTGTCATGTCGTGTCATGTCTTGCCTGTCATGTCGTGCGTGTCATGCATGTCATGTCATGAAATGAAATGCTCATGCTTGCTTGCTTGCTTGGAATTTAAACATGCTCATGTAACTTGTAAGATGCACTTGTGAGGGAGCGGAGACCCCTCTTTTTAATGAGATGCACTTGTGAGGGAGGGGAGACCCCTCTTTTCATGAGATGCAATAAAGTAAACATGCATTCTTCTTGTTCTTGTTCTTGTCAAAAGCGAGGCAAAACATATCTTAAGATATACCCTACCTCTATTTACCAACCCTTACGTTTGGCATTGTCATGGTGTTCGTGAATCAAGAATAAAAACTCCTGTTCTTGAAAAACACCGATGAACCATGTCATGCATACCTTGCTCGTGAAATCGTGTACAATTAACTCATGAAATTTAAAACACATAGTAGGCACACATCATTCAAAACAACTTCCAATAATCAAGCAATTAAATCTACAAGCATGCAATTCTAGAAAGCGCTTAAATCTACTATCATGCTATTCTAGAAAGCGAGTAACACACTATCATAAAACCCTAGAAATTTCCATGCATTAATTCATGCTTTTCATGATTTATGATTCATCCCAATCCATCCATCATCCATTGTGTGTTCATTATTTGGTGAAATACCCTTCACATTTTTTTTTATCACAACACAACATCCATATGACATTTCATTCACTAATTTCATCTTATATCATGTAATACATTTAGGGAAAAGCAAGGAAATGGAGAAGCATAGCAAATAAGGAAAGGAAATATGACAAGGAGGGTAGCACAAGGTACCGACCTTCAATAGATGAGGAAAAACGTGGGTGGAGTCGCTACCGAGGTTGGAGGAGGTGCTCCTCACGTTCTTTGCCTTGGATTTGAAGAATCCAAGGATTTGGGAGTGATCTAGGTCACCCACTTGCTCAATCTCTCCTCAAGGATGAAAACCCTCTCTTAGAAATCCTCCATCTCTCTCAATCTCTTAAGGACTCTATCTAGGTTTAGGGTAAACCATAAACCCCCAAAGGTAAGCCCTATTTATAGGCAAAGGGTAAAAACCCTAAAAGTCACGAAATAAAATTCTGGGCTCGCAAACTATAATTGGTTGTAGGTTCTCTACGATCAATCGTAACCTTCTACGATCGGTCGTAAGTTTCTACAATCGATCGTAACGTTTACAGAGAGTTTTGGCCATTTATGAGATTCCACGATCGATCATAGATTTTATACAATCGATCGTAGCTCACCTACGATCGTTCATAGGGTCTGTACGATCATTCGTAACTTGTAAAAAAATTTCAGATTTTCCTTCTTTCGTGTTTCGGTCATTACTTTTAACTCGTTCGTTGGATTTTGACGATTCAACTTGCGTTGGACTCGTCATTCGAAAAGGAACATTTCTGGCATTTTAGAATTTTCAATTTCCTCTTTATTTATTGACCAAATTTCCCTTAAAATTAAATGATCCGTAATTGGAGTTCAGTGAACCAGATTTTTAACATATTTGAGCGACCAGTGTTTTGACCGATCGATCGGTCAAAAACATGCTCTCTGAAATTTTTTCCCATACAAAAAAGTTAACCAGTCGATAGCTACCGATCGATCAGTTGTGGACCGATCGATCGCTAATACTAATCGAGCGATCGGTTGTGAACCGATCGATCGCTACATTGGATCGAGCAATCGGTACTCTGCAGGTTCCACGGTTTTGGCCATATCTTTTGACTCATTCGTCGGATTTTGATCATTCAACTTGCGTTGGATTCATCTTTCGAAAAGGAACATTTCTGATATTTCAGAATTTTTAATTCATTCTTTATTTATTAATTAGACTTCGCGAAAGGCCAATTGGCTATGGAAGTGCTATTCATTAAGTACGAAAAATTCTAGGGTGCTACAATCAGAGTCATTCTGACTCTCATCATCCTCCTCACCATCACTATAGTGTTGGTTACTCATAAATTTGAAGAAGATTCCTCAATCCTAGATAAGGATGCAGTGAAGGCCACATAACCTCTAGTCTCCTCACAAGAAGAACTATTTGATTCCTCATATTCAGATTCACTGTCATCCCTTGCCTTGCCCTTAAATCTTTTCTTATTAGAGCATTCAGCGGTAATATGGTCGTAGCCTTGGCATTCATAGCATTGAACACCTTGGGATTTCTTGTCCACATTTCTAAAATGTTTCTTGTTTTCAAAGTGCTTGGACTTGGGCTTTTCAAAAGATTTTTGTCCTTTCGGATTAAATCTCTTATTCAGTTTCAAAAATTTTCTGAATTTCTTAGCAAATAAAGCCAACTCTTCTTCTTCATCCTTGGAGTCACTATCTAAACCATCTATGGATTCCTTGACGGACTTCAAGGCAATGGATTTTGGTTTCTTAGATGGGTTCAGATTTAACACATAGGTTAGGAGAGAACCAACCAACTCTTCAAGTTTGAGAGCATCAATATTTTTTCTCTCCTCGATGGCGGTAACCTTCGATCGAAATCTCTCAGGTAGAGATCTTAAAATTTTTCTAACAATTTTGGACTCAAGAATTCTTTTCCATAAATTGAAACTAGAATTGACAATGTCACTCAGATTAGCATAAAAACTATCAAAAGTTTCATTATCATCCATCATCAACTTTTCAAACTTAGAGGTCAACAATTGAAGTTTGGAGATTTTGACAGTTGTAGTCCCTTCATGGGTAATTTGAAGAATGTCCCATGCCTCCTTCAAAGTGTCACATTTAGAAATACGTCGAAATTCTTCGAATGTGACAGCAGCGAAGATTGTATTGAGACCCTTACTGTTCCATCTACAACTCTCAAGCTCTAAATTTTTCCATTCAGAAGAAGGTTTAGGAATGGTCTGGTCATTTATGGTCTTTGTTGGATGGGTCTAGCCTTGTTCAATGGAGAACCATATTCTCTCATCTAGAGATTTTAGAAACGCTCTCATTCGAGCTTTCCAATAGGCATAATTATTCCCATCAAATAATGAGGGACAAGAGACGCATCCTTCCTCTCTTTGGAGATTCATATTCACCGAAAAATATGAGACAAGATCACACTAAAAAGTTAGTGATCCCGCTCTGATACGAATTGCAAAAATCAATTCGATAAACCTCAAATCAAGGTTTGAGTTGAGAACTCACAAAGTTAAGGGGATGGTTAGGGCTTCCTATAAGTCTATCTACCCTTTTTGAAGTTTTAACAATTAAGTTATTAAGTTAAGGGATGATGTACTTTAAGTGCAGAAAATCGAAAGCCAAGCAAACCACAACACAAGGATTTTTACGTGGAAACCCTTCCCGGAAAAACCACGGGACCTAGTCCAGCCATAAGAATCCACTAAGACAAAGTAAACAAGAACTTACAAGACTCGAACTTGACTCCTTCGGATTCGACACTACAATCCTTTAGTTCTTAGTCCTCCACACCTTGAAAAGTCATCACGTACTCTCAAGTCCTGTGATCAATCACAGCCGCTCGTACTTCTCTTTGTGTCTCAAAAACAGTCCACGATCTTCCGATCGATCTCCGTCAATGACGGCTTCGGATTCCACCGACCAATTCACACATCCACGATCCGTCTTGGATCGATCTCCTTTGCAAAGGCTCTGGAACACTCTAGCGAAGGAGTTCTGTCCAGAAAAATTTGATGGTTTGATAGAAATCAATACCTAGATGGACTCCTTCAAATGAAAAGTCCAAACAAGCAAAATTGAAACTTTGGGCTTGCAAACTCTAGGTTTAATACACTAACAAAAGGGGTTGGGAAAAATAGATTCCATGGGTTTTATGACCTCTGGAGAAACTTAAAAATACTCTCCACACACTCCCTAAATTGTGTTCCACGAACTAGAGGGGTTCACACTTTATAGGGAAGCAAAACCAAGCTTAGAAGTTGCTTAAAAGGGATAAAAATAACCAAAATAGGCAAAAAAAAAAAAACCAATTTAGGAAGAATTGTAGCAAAACTCCATATCAGGGTCGACCCTGGGGGATAGTTGGGTCGACCCAAGTGTACATTTCGGTCGACCAAACCATCCTCCAGGGTCGACCTCCAAAAATCCAACTCTCTGGTCATTTTTCCTATACAAAATCCCTTATACCCAGGGTTGACCCTCAATGGTCAGGGTCGACCCTGAGGTGCAAACCCGAAATTAAAATTTTTTTTTGGATCTTGTACCCTTCACAAAAGTTGTAGCTCTTTTCAACACGGTCGTTTTGACATATTATAAAGTAAAATCCAAGTTACGGCTTGGGAGATTCGCCCAAAACAAGCAACCTTAGTTTTTTGAAAAATTTCAGAATTTTAAAGAAGTTTTGCACTGTTTATCTCATCACCTAGGGTCCGTATGATTAGTCTAGGTCACTCACCACCTAAGGTATGATATTAGGATTATTATAAGTTAATTCCCACCTATGGTAGCATGGTATCTAGGTCCCTTATCATCCTATGAAGGAAATGATCAAATCGAGTCTTCAACGGTCTTCAACTTCACTTGTTTGCAAAAGCTTGACGGCAACAACACAAGATACACACCTAGACACCTAGATTCATTTGTTTTGACACCGGAATATGCCAACACATAAAACATGGACTTTACAACTATGTCTCCCCAAGTTCCCACCTGGAGCACGGTGATCCTATCCCTGATAAAGGACTTCAGCCCTCTCTCAAACTTCCTGATTTGCATGTGCTCAGATGCGATCATATAAGGTGCAAACCTTGACAACTCCGCAAATTTTGCCCGCACTCGACCACAATCATCTCTCCCTACTCGAGGGACACAAACACCCACTCCTTCTACTCCTTGATGAAAATCGGAAAGAACTGCCTATAGAAGACATCCATGAACTCTCCCCATGTCCATAGCTCTCCTACCTTGGTGACGTCCCTCTGCCTCAGTGCAGCTCTCCACCAATGTTCAGCTTCACCTTCCATCACGAAGAAAACCCATTCTACCATCTGCTCATCAGTGCAGCGGAGTGCCCGAAAAATCTTCTCCAATAGCATTACCCAGGCCTCGGCTACCATCAGGTCCGTCGTCCCATAGAAGCTAAGAAGACGAAGCCTCCTGAACGCCTCAAGTCCTACAGTGTGATGGACTGGAGGAAACCCAAGTGCAGGTGTAGGTGTATCAATAGGTTGCCTAGCAGGAAAGATAGCCATGGTCTCTACCATAGTTGTGAACACCCCATTTTACACCCCTAAAATCTCATTTACCTTTTTATTTTATTATTATTTTTATTAATTATTTTAACTTAACTCCATTTTATTTTATTTTATTATTATTATTATTATTATTATTATTATTATTTTATTTTTTTTACAGTAGGGAGAGAGAGAGAGAGAGAGAAACTCCATGTTCAAAGCCCATGGGCAAAACCTGCAACCCATGTCCATTTCCAAAAAAAAATCCATGTCTAAACCCTCACTAAGGCCCAAGCCCAAGAGCCACAACCCTAATTTCCCTAACCCTAGCATTATAAATATTCCACTTGAGGTCATCACACCTCATTATCCCCTTTTCGTTTTCGGCAGCTAAGAGAGTTCTCCTCTCTTCTCTCTCATCTCCTCCCCTTGGTTCACCAATTTTCTCCTTCATCACTCACTCATCCTTCATTCTTGAGGTTTAACAAAACCAGGAGTTCCTCCTTCTGTTTTTTCTCTCCCGCCAGCGATTGCAATGGCAAATAGCTGATTCGGCCGAATCTCTTCAAGTTTCGTTGAGCTCCACCACCTCTGGCGACTGGCTATTTCCAGCGAGTTGCAGGTATATCCCTTCTTCATCTGAGGTCTAGATCAAGATATCTAGATCTAGAGCCTAGAATTTTTAGTTTATTTGCTATTTTATCTTGTTTTTATTTTGCTTTTGTAGTTTGGTTGTTCTTTTTTGTGTTCTGATTCACCTGTTCATGATCCATCGGAATTTTTTCTCTTGGATTTTATCTTCAGCCGGCGACTTACTCTCCGATCAACATCAGTCCTTTCTCCGATTAGTATCAAACCTCTCTCTCAGTTGGGTTGCAGCACCTCCGGCGATCTTCCCTTTCTGGCAGGTTACAGCAATCCATCATCATCCCTCTTTATCATCTCCGGTAAGCTTCATCTCTCCAATCTCCCTCATCCCAATCTCTTTCATTACCTCAGAGGTGAGATCTAAGTTCCGATCATCTTTGCCTTGGGTTTCAGATTTCATATCCAAAGTTCTAGATCCTAGTGTTCTTTGTATAATTCGTTTTTCTCTTTCATTTCTGAATTCATTTATTTTTATTTTTTTTTTGTTATTCTTATTATTCGTTCTAATAATCTGATTTCAGTAAGGAGAATTTTACCACCGATCATCTTTCCATCTTAGCTCAGTCCGGCAGTCTCACCGTTGCTCTCACCATCTTCGGCCAGCAGGTAACCACTCAAGCGTTTCCTCTTTCTTTTCAACTTTGTTGGGTTTAGATCTAGAAATTTCAGCTCATCGTTCAATTTGATTCAATCTCTCTTCTGATTCCATCATTCAATTTGATCAATCTCTCTATTTCAGATCTGTTTTAGTCCAGATTTGGATTTATAAATCTAGACCTCCAAATCTAGATCTATAAGTTTAGATCTATTTTCATCATAGTTTTCATTATCTGTATTTTGATTTCTGGTTTTCCTCACTTTGCACAGGAGAACGGTCCAACCATATTAGTGGCTTCATTGGATTTCATTTTTCAATATTTTTATTTTATTATTTTTTTAGTAAACCCATTGTTCTTTGGGTTGAGTGACGGTGAGACAGAGTGATTTGTCGTTGCCATTTTCTTCTCACCAGAGCAACGGCGATACCGACATCCTTTCCCATCAACCGCACGTAGGTATGTATCCTCCCTGTTTATTTATTTATTCATTTCACTTGTTCTCCTTTTTGCATGTTAGAGATTAAATTAGAGAGGGAGTGTTGAGATTTGAATCCCTTGGGCCTTTGGATCGGGCCATAGTTAGTGAATTGAAGCCCCTAGAATCATTTTAGAATTTTTGGGCTTACCTCTTAAGGCCTTAGAATGATAGTGGACCAAAGCCAATTGACCATTAGTGGTCAATGGGCCTTGGCCCATTAACTTTCTCTTTGGGCCCCATTTCTTTTGTATTTCATGTCATGTATGTATGTATTATTCATGTGTGTGCAATAGGGTTAGGCCACAATTTTCTGTTCCTATTTTGCCTACATTGGACACTTAGGTAGTTCTTTAACCCTAAATAATTGGCCTACCCCGTTTGTTAGTCTTACAAAAAAAAATCAAAAAATATAAAAAAAAATCAAAATAAATTAAAGGCACTGGTCTATCCCCCTTGGGACCTAGAGCAGGGTCCGTATTTAAACCATATCCTTTTTTGGTTTAAGGTCATTTGATCCGTCTTGCTCTTTGCCTTTAAATTAATTAATCACTTAGGCCTTATTTTCTTTTTTGCCTACATTGGGCACTTAGGTAGTTCTTTAACCCTAAATAATTGGCCTACCCCATTAGTTAGTCTTACAAAAAAAATCAAAAAATATAAAAAAGATCAAAATAAATTAAAGGCACTGGTCTATCCCCCTTGGGACCTAGAGCAGGGCCCGTATTTAAACCATATCCTTTTTTAGTTTAAGGCCGTTTGATCCGCCCCGCTCTTTGCCTTTAAATTAATTAATCACGTAGACCTTATTTTCTTTTTTGCCTACCTTGGGCACCTAGGTTAGTTCTTGACTAGTTAAACTTGCCAAAATTAAAAAGTACAAAAAAATCGAAAAATGCAAAATAACAAAAACATTCAAAAAATTTAAAATGAAAAAGAAGAGATCTACCCTAATAAATGAATGCCCCCTAGAGCTCCCCCACGAGCGCCTAGCTACGCAACCATCTTCCGGAATGAGATTCATAAATCTCAATTCCGCATCCCTCAACTCAAACACGAGTTGAAAATGACCACACTCCGAAACGAGTATAAAAACAGTCACCTCCTCGAACTATTACGAGGGTCTGATTCGGACTAACCGGATAAGTAGGCTGCCCGAGCCATGGTTCAACCCCAACCTAGGATAGAACTTTTACACCCCGCTTATGTTTGTTTGTGCTTGATTAACAATTTATTAATTGTTTAGGAAATTTTAAGTGATTTTAAATGTTTGGCTTAGACCTAATGAGTAGATAACCATCAGTAGATGGGGGTCCTGGGGTGCCTAACCCCTTCCCCAAGACTTAAATGAATCTCTTACCTAGACTCCTCTGAACCGTAGGCCCCTTATCTTGGTTTATCTCAGGATCCTACTTCCCCTAAGTAGGTGGCGACTCTTAGAACAAATTTAGAGTTATTCCTCTACTCTCGGATCTTATCTTGACACATAGAGTTGAGAGGAGGGGAAAGGCAGTAAATTTATGTGCTTACAATAGTCTCCAAAAGTCGGGAGATGTTAGGCTACTCATTGCCCAATGGAGCCTCTCCACCATTCCCTCTAGTCTAGTACCCACGACCCTTGGTGTTATGTCTCATGGTTGTATCCTGAGATCAATAACACAACGTGAGTCTTCCTTGGAAACCAGATAATCAACATGGCATACTGCAGTTGATAACTCACCTTATATGGCGTAGTATACATCGGAGTATTCACATAATAGTATAAACATACCAAGAAAATTCTAACGATGCTAAGTTCTCAACTCGGCTAATGAGTTAATTGGTTACATGATAAGACTAGATGACTAGTCCATACTTTGAATCTAAACTTCCTAGATTGACCTAAGGACTTACTTGATACTCATTATGTCATGGTATCAAACTTAAGTTAAAAAGTTCATCTGAGTTCTAAGTTCAACTCTGAGAACATGCTTCCGATTAGAAGACGACTTAGCCCAAGAGAAACTAATCCCTCGGCTTTGATACCAAGTCTGTCATGACCCAAAATACCCCCTACAAGCTAGGGATACTTTAGCCCGTGACCGTCGTATCATACCCTCCTGTATGAAACATAAGACATGCTTATACCCCTTGTCAGAGTACACATGTTGTAACATATAGCAGAAACAAAGCGGAAGAAATTAAATACTCCTATCATTAGGTTCAAGTCTGAACCAATAGAATATCACAAAATATTAAGTATGGAGTGGACAAGTCCCACTCTCAATACTATCAAAATATAAGTATACTCTCTCTCACTTTCTCAACAGAAATCAAAATCAGGCCGCCTATCTAATGCCCCCTCGTCCTAGTAATGATCCATGGTAGGCTCCGGCTCATAGTACTCTTCCTCCACCCAAGGATCCGAACCACAGATATCAAATGGTGCGTGTGCACCTACCGACATAACATGTACGGTTGAGCATGGAATACTCAGTGTCTACAAACTACTAACGAACAATAAAATAATAATATCATGCAAGACATAGAGCCTTAGAGCATAGAAATCCGAGAAAACCCGTACTAGTTCCAAAACCATTTCCTTATGAGTTTCTTATGAAATTCAAAACCGTATGAGTCTTATGAGCGTATGAGAATCAAGTCTTATGAGATCCTTAGAGTTCTTATGAGTTCTTGTGAGCCGTGAAATCTTAGAGCACTTATGAGCTTGTTAGCATTCACTTATGAGACTTATGAGATCTTATGAATTATAAAAATTTTCGATAATAGGATTATCAAGGAGTGATAAACTCCCACTAACCCTCACAGGGGGTTTTGATCATTAGGATTTTCACCTTATAATCAAAACATACTCATCTCTATAACCATAGGGTATTTGGATGTCAGTTTAGTGATCCATTTACGATTAATGTATTTTCAGACACGATTATCCAATAATCTCGTATGCAAAGGTTTTACATAAAAATCTCTGCATGGGTCACAAACTCCACGTCCAAAAGAGTACTAGTAATATATTGTGTCTAAATATAAACAATTTACAATTAAACACAATCCATTAATAGAAGTAAAATCCAATTATCCTAAATTATCATAAAAGCGATAATCACAGTTATCACATCTTCTGGGCTAAAGGAAATACTATTAATCATCACATGAATAATAATATAATAATTATAATCTCATAATGGGTTCAAAAAAATCATACGACCTTATTTAATTACAACAGGGGAATTAAATAAGCCCTACTACAATTTGCTATCTCGCAATGGTTCTCCAGGCATCTCATTCGATTGATTTAGTCCACCATAAATCAGCAATCCTATTTTTTTTTTTTTTTAAAAAAAAGGGGGAGGGGAGGGGAAATAGAAGGAGTTATGATTTGTGGAATCCATCCAACACAATAAATATAATACATATTATTTATGCTAGCTCGGGGCTCTCAGAATAAATTAAACAATTTAATTTAATACTAAAAGGATTTATAAATCCTTAAGGCCTTTAACCAAATTTATTTATCTATATATACCTATCTCTATTAAAATTTCGAGAGGTTTTGGAATCATCCAAACTTGAAATTAGTATCATACTAATTTCTAGGGGCTTAATTTTTATTCCCTCAATAATTACAGGGGGGCCCCTTAACCCTATTAATGATTATTTCATAATCAAGAATCAAAAAGATTCATTAATAAGGGTAGCCGAAATTCATAGGGAGGGTAATATGATCTAATAAAAATTGTTTATACCCTAAAATCAAAGAGAAACATAGCCAAGGCTCTGATACCACTGAAAGTATGCCTCTTTTAATTTTAGAAAAACAGTTCTTGGGGGACATAAATCGAATCCCAAGATCTAACTAAGATTCTAATTGATTTTATTCAATGAGAGTTAAAATCACAATCACCTTTACGACTTTGAAATTATTAAGTCAATTTTACGATAGAATACTAGACCGGCAAAACTTCACAAGTGTCAAGTCTCCTTCGCAATCCACACGGACCTTCTTTTTCTTTAAAGCTTTCTCTAATGGAAGCTAATGGCCCTTCCAAATTTCCAGCTCTACGATCTTGAATAAAAGATCCAATCTTCATCTTCAAGAACCTTGATTTCCTTCTTCTTGAAATTCACAACTTGGAACACAAGAGAAGAGGGGGAGGAGAGAGATGACTGTACACCTCTAGGGAAGAGAGAGAGAGTGGCGTGAGGTTATGAGGAGAGGGGAGAGAGATTCCAAAAATCTGGAATTTTTCTTGTACACACAATGGTGGACGTCCACCCCTTATATAGAGATATTTCTTGGATCTCATCCTAATCCTAATCCAATTAGGATTCCCTCAATTTGTTTCCTTTTTAATTTTTTCTTAATTAATTAGGATTAATCAAAATAGAAACAAACCTTATCCATTAGTAACTAACTAACCATATCATTATCCTGATCCAATTAGGATTCCTTGATTAGCAAGAAACTAATAGAATCCCTAACAATTAGGGAATCTTTAATTAGTAACTAACTCTAACTAACTTACTAACCTTATCTAATAAGAAGAGCAGTAATTAGAAACTAATTAAAGCATGATTATCTCCATGGAGTGGGCATCCCACCCTAGGTGGGCTCCACCCCACACACCCCTAGGGTTCCACCCTATTGGTCACTTCAATTATTCTTTTAAAATAATTTCCAATGGGTCCTACCCATTTGGTTTTTCACATCTAATGTGATTCCACCTTTTAGAGCTTTACTATACCATATAGTGATTACTTAGAAAAATTTATTAATTTAATAAATAATTAAATTAAATACTTTAAGAAAGTCCTTGTGTGTGGGATCTAAAGGGATCTCCTATTTCCGGTTGTCGGACCAAGTACTCAACCTTTTGGTTAAAGCATTGTTACTAGGAAACACATTTCCTACACTCCATTAGGATTATAGAATGTCATCTATATCCCTGGACTTCCACCAATCATAGTTAATGTCCATTAACACAATGTGATTAACCCCCAAAAAATAGAGAATTACTTGTAGGTATTTCTATCTCAAGATTTGTTTACAGATGCGTCTCTCCACTTCCAATATTGTTATAAGCTTACGGGACAATATCTAATATTGTCTTTAATCCCTGGCTTATATTGAAAACCCATTCTCTTTGATACTTTTAGTCAAACTTGGACTTTCAAAACATTTTAGAAATTCTTTAAAAGAAATAATAATAATAATTACATTTCTTTTATATAGAAAATAAATTCCTCGATAAAATTATTTCATCGATAAATACCAGCGCTGGGTTTTTCAAGTCCGGTTTTGACGAGTATCAACTCAATATTATTTACTTTGTAAGAGTAGTGGAATCATTGTTGAGCGTACACATACTTCTTCTAATACAGCGTACATAACCCAACGAGCCTGTATTTAGTCTGGTGTGTTGGACATTGACGATTGGCTACATCAAAGCTACATAAGCAAATATTAGAGAAGATGTCGACCTCTCAGGTTAAGGACAATCTCTCAAATGGACTACCCTAAATATAAAGACAGTATATTTCTAAGGGTATGCACTGAGCGATCTTGTTGCAATATAAGTACTTCTTACTTATATCTTCATCTTAGTCAAAAGATCCTTCTCTCAGTGATTGAGATTCATCACTCCATCATATGGAACTAACAATGTGTAAGTTTTTAGGAATACATTGTCCAGATGTATCCTTATTAACTTAGAACTATTTTAGGTCTATGAGGAACCAGAAAAACCATATCTCTTGACAATCAGTTATCAACTAATTTGATGGTTTTCCTACAATGTTACCTAAGGGACAAAGTAATCTCATCCAATGAGATACTTTAGATATATATTAACCAATGTAGAAGACAATGTGTGAATGTAAAATATGCATTTATTGATTAAATAGATAAATAAAATTCCGGAATGGCTTTCGTGGGATATATGTCTAACAAAACCGTGCTTATGAGAAACCATAGATTCATGCGAGACATCTAAACTTTAGAGTACTTAGAAATCTTAAAGTACATAGTGTGCTTTTGAACAACATACTATACTTAGAAATCTTAGAATACATAGAGTCAAAATCATAGAATTTTCATAATAGTGATAGCTTACAAACCATCCAACTTCATCAATTTATTTCATTCAAGAGCAACTCAGTAATATTATGGTTTACTTTGAAATAACATCACAAGGTAGATAGTGTAAAGTTTAGGCTATGCTAGTTAGTAAAGTTTAGTTACCTTTAGAAGAACCTAATACTTCAAAAGGAATCCTTGAAAACAGGGTTCAAGCCTCTAGAAATGAGAAGGAACACCTTCTTAGTTGAGAAATCAACTCAACACAACACCTCCAAGCTTTCCTTCCTCTTCTTCTTTCTCTTCAACTTTCTTCCAAAAACTTTCTTTCTAGGGTTCTTGTAACCCTAGACCATGAAATTGGTCTTTATATAGGGGTTTGGGGTGAGCCAAAACCCCATAACAACCTTAAAAGATCTTAGGAGGTCGGCTACAAGGAAAAATAGCCCAGACCGGTCGACCGATAGAGAGGTTCGGTCGACCGGTCAGAAGACCCCTCTCTGCCTGAAAAATCCATATAGAATTTCGACCCTTCAGTTGACCGGTAGTGATGGTTAATCGACCGGTAGCAAATACGGTCGACCGGATTTGCCTGTTTTTCCCCTGTTTTGGCCTGTGCTTTATTCGTTCTCCCTTCTTCTACTTACTCTTATACTTATTTTACTTTAAAACATTTAAGTTTCAATAACTTTAAGTTTTAAATTAAAATAAGGAAGTACCTCCCATTTGAATCCAATACAAATACTTAGAAAATCCAATTCCTCATAATTCAAAATCTGATTTTCCAGTTCTAACCAAAACCCGATAAATCCAGTTTGTCGTAACTTTTTTCATTGCCCACGAAACTATTCTAATCATATGAATAAAATCTCATAAAATTAACTAAACTTAGTTAACCTATAAACAACCATTACCGGGACTTTTTATCTCTAAATTCACAAAATTTCATTACATGGTCACTATTCATAGCACTATTCACAGGCTATGAAAGTGAGATCCGGGGTTCTACAAACACCACTGGCCACACTAGGCGGAGGCGGGTATTATTTGGTTCCTGACGAGCCACCGACATAATAATCTCTGTCGGGAGCCGATTGCTCCATCCGTGACAAACGGATCACTTTGGCCATGTCTTCCTCCTCTTGACAAGAATCAGGTTGAAGGATGATCTCCAGGGAGCAACGACCTTTTCTGACCTAAGAAATTTTTGAAATGCTTCTTCAGACATAGCCATTTCAATAAAAACAGTTTCCCAAAGATCGGCAGGAATGCTCTGGACCTCGTCACCGACAGTACTGACTTCAGGTCGCCCATCAGTCACTGGATTATAATCAGATAAATTCTCTGATGACTCCTTATCTTCTTTATTCCCACTGGTAGCATCGGGAGGGATCACCACTATTGCCTTTGTAATTGGCTTAGCATATAAAGTATCCTGATTCGGTTCCGGAGAGGCAACCATGTCAGCAAAAACTATACAACCCACATTCCCCAGCAACTCAGCCATGCCTTGAATTCGCTCATTGTATTCTTCGTCCGATGAGCAATTGTTAATAGGTGAATCTATTGGCTCAACAATTTTTTCCTTCTTAGCATCCCTGTTGGTAGGGAGTTTCGCAGTAGTGCATCTCTTCTGCTTCGCTGTTCCCCTCTGAGCCGCCGAACCTAATGGTGAGGCTGGGGTAGGGGGAGGACTGTCAACAGTCTAGGCTCCAGGAAATGCTAACAAAACGTCCGACGCATTCCGCTTCAAGTAAGCAAAGGTACTGTCCCTCCACCATCCCGCATAAAATTGGGTAATCTTGCCCTCAACTACAAAATGGCGAATACGGAAGGAACAACCTGTGTGGACGCGAATCAAGTACAGCCATTGTCTCTTCACAAAGGACAGTCAGCAGTCGTGCAGACTATTTCTTTGGCATCCGGAGGTATGACTTGTTCATACCCGAATTGTCATCCAAACCTATTCGGGTAATAGGGTTCAACAAAACATTCCCCCTTGAGCCTCCACATCATATAACCACATCGAAGAGAAAGGAGGGAAAGAAAATCGGCATAACTCAATTCCCCTCCACCACAAGTCAAGGTGTCTTCGAGAGTACGATTCTCGCGAGGCTCAAGCGAACCCTTAAAAGGACAAAGACAAAATTCTCCCGGATATATAAACATCCCATGGGGGTGATCTTTATTGTCAAATCTAGTCGGGGCCTAGTCCGCTATCAGTATTAAGCATGGCATATATTTATCAGAATCTCTGAGCTTTATGGGAGAATAAGTCTTCAGAAAATGCATATATGCCCACCCGAAGAGGTACTGAAACGGCGCCTGAACCAAGCTAGACCCGAGGAACTTGCTCCAAGTAATGTCACCCAACGCTCGATAAATATTGGCCAAAACTAGGATGGCCAGACATTACTTCTTGTCGGTGGCCATTCGGCCAGCAACTACAAAGGTTTCAGGACATATTGCCTCACCTCTATTGCAAGGAAGGACAAAAGCACATAGCCAGCAAGAAATAAACGCGGCAAAATAGCCTTCTCGAGACACTCTGGTAGTTGTAGGGATCTTAGAAGCCTTGATCTACTAGTCCAAAGGTGTAGGAGCTTTGCTTCTTGAAAACTCGCACGACCCCCCTGTAAAAAAATATTTCAACCACGCTGAGAAAGAAACCTTCTTCGTAGCATCTTTTTCAAGAGTGGCCCGTTCAAGAGTAGCTTTTCCTGCCTTGGATCTCTCGTTGTTGGCTCGTCCCTTTATGATTGAGTTGTAAACTTGAAACAACTCCCTTGTGCAATTGGGAATGGTATCCGAACAATACAAAATGTCATTAAACGGATTGAATTCATCATAAAATCGACCATCAACTGGCAACCCAAAGACTCGATTCAATGCATAAAGAGAAATGCCGACTTCACCCCAAGTCGTAAAGAAGGTGTTGGTCTCATGGCACCAGTGATTTATCAAAGTACAGAGGAAGCTCATGTCCTTGAGTAATCGTATTTCGCTATCACGACTGCACCATGGATACCCAAACCTCTCAACTCAGGCTCGATACAGACATACAGGTCATGCACCCATGACGGCCATAAATATCTATTGTCCACGGTAGAGCAACTCCTCAATTTCACATCCGTTGACCACCGATATTCCTTGGCTCGAGTGAGAGGGAGGTCAAAGGAAGTCGGTTGTAGGACCAGATCCGCAGGTACTTCATCCAAATTACTACCCCTCTTAGGTTTGAGGTAACAGCTCATGCCAAACCCAGATCCTTTAAGAATGCCCCGTTCTGGGACTACATTGGCTAAGACGAGGTAACCATCGGGTGTCATTTCCTTGGGATCTTTAGCAATCTTCTCCTCGACTTCACCAATGCCCATATCTCCAAAGATTTCTAAGTGGCGCTTCAAAGAAATCCCACTGGCTTCCTCTTCTGTGTCCTGGGGTTGACGGAGACGCTCGTTACGGACGTAGTGTGCCATCTCTCTAACTGGCCAAAAAAAAAGAGGGACATGAAAAAGTTAGCCAACAGAAATATTCCAATCCAATAATAAAAAATAATAATACATGCCTAAAAAAAATGAGAAAACCAAGTGTAGAGATCCGAATCTTTTTCATGTTTTTAGTGCATTGCATTAAGGGTATTTTAGTCTTTATAAGGTGTTAAAGTGTGTGTATCTATATCTAGTTATGGTGATGTAAACTAGGCTTAATCAACTTGTAACGGATGGATGTCATAGCACATCCTAAACTTTATGAAGCGCTAGTTTTGGCACCGGTCACAGGAAGTGAGTGATTCTTGAACCATTAGAAAGGTGTTGGAACCCTCTTCGAGGTTCATGTTTAGTGTTTTTCCTCATTTTGAGTTTAAGTCAAGTCAATAGTGAGTTTTGTCTAATGGAATTACAGATCAGTAAACTTTGGGGATATTTTAGTCTATAAATTAAGTGGAAATTGGATATTCTAAAATGCCAGAAATGTTCATTTTCGAGAGACGAATCCAACGCAAGTTGAATCGTCAAAATCCGATGAACGAGTAAAAAGTTATGGCCAAAACAGTAAAGGGAGTCAAAACCTGCAAGAACCGATCGCTCGGTCAGAACCAGCGATCGATCGGTATCTATCGACTGGTCCAAAATTTTGTATGAGGAAAAATTCCAGAGAGTGTGCTTTTGACCGGTCGCTCAGTCACAAACACCGATCAATCGGTAGGCAACCGATCGCTCGGTCATAAACACCGATCGCTCGAACCTTCGAGTATTTTTGCTGATTTTTAGTAAGGGCTTTTTGGTCTTTTTGTTCTCAGACCTTGAGGCTATAAATAGGGGGTCCTACTCGAAATATTAAAATACTCCACCTAGTTCTAACCTAATTTGGCAAAAAGGGGGAGAAACCCTAGGGTTTTGAGAGAGGGTTTTCTTAGAGAAGGAGGAGATTGCAAGAAAAGTTTGGGAAGCTTCTCCAAATCGTCTCGGGAGCGTTTTGAATCCAAGGGAAGGATTCCTAAGGTCGATATACTATCCTAATCAACTTTATTTTAAGGTTTTGTGAATGTTAAGATGCTAGGAATGGTAGAAATAGATGTTTGATGCATTTTCCCTAATTTTCTAAGAAGCAAGCTAATTATGGATGGATATGTGGATTGGAAATGTGGATTAAATGTGGATAGAATGTATGGAGGATGGGAAATGTATGGAGGATGAGATTAATTTGTGGATGTGGATGAATATATGGATTGTATGGATGGAATTATGATTTTGATGAATGCATGAAAAGGTAGAGAAACAATGGATTCATATTATGTGTACTCAAGGTGTTTGTGAAAATGTCTGTGAGAATAAATGCTATGATACTTTTATGAAATTGTGGTAAATGGATTATAAATGATGTTAAGAATTATGATAAGAAATATATATGTGATTGTTTGTTAAGTATACTTAATTACTTGCATGAGAATTGATAGTCGGGAAGGTAAGAACTTAGAGGAACATCTCTCAAACCGGGAATTCTCTAACTATTTGGTATGGGACATATAGTGGAGTTTCCATGGTGGGAAATCGGAATCTAAGCAATTACCGACTCGAACGTTAATTTCGACACTTAAGCACATAAGCACGTGTATGTTAAGATAAGAGTCTCACAAGTCACACATGTGGACCACAAGCATGAGCATGGCATACGTATGACATTCTGAATAAGCATAAGCATGACATGGTCCGTATCCTCCAAGAACGGCATGTCAACCTGATTCTTAGACATGGTCCGTATCCTCCAAGAACGGCATGTCAACCACATGATTTCTAAGGCATGGTCCGTATCCGCCAAGAACGGCATGTCTCATCCTTGTATGATCTGAATAAGTGCATAAGCATAAGCATCTCACAAGCGCGTGGTCTCGTAAGCATAAGTACCTCATAAGTGTATGGTTTTCTAAGTCTAAGATTCTCACAAGTACACGAGTCAAGGTGATGATATGATGTATATGCGCACACGTTCTTCCGCACTCTGATTATGTTATTATGCTATTGGATATGTTTCTGACTAAGTGCAGGTATATTATTATCGTTGATTGGATTTTATATACACTGAGTACCTTTGTACTCAGCCGGACTTTGTCTTGGCAGGTTTAGAGCAGGAGTACACGGCGGAGCCGTGGGTTGAGGAAACATACGCAGAGGAAGGAGGTGAAGGTGAGCCTTCTGAGGAGGGAGCCGGAGACTTGGGCGGCTACACCTCTTAGTTTACATTTCTTTTCATTGAGAGAGTTTTGTAATTGACTTTTAGAGGATGTTGCTTAGTAGACTTTTATAGTTGTGTATCAGACTTTTTGGTTTGGTGGGTTATATTTGTTGACTATAGACTCGTGCTATTTAGTTGGTTACATTTGATATATCGGAAATTTTATTATCCTCATTTTTTTGAAGACTCGTGTAGTAGCCTTGTATGCATGGTTTTAAGCAGGTTTAAGTAATGTGGCGATTCCAAAGTCCTATTTTAGCCTTGTGGGATTTTGGGGTCGTTATACCAAGTGTCCTTAGCAAATTGCTGCAAGCTCCAAGTGCTCGCAGAAAAACGCCTTAGACATTAAGTTGGCAGTAAACGCCTGAAAATAAAGTACCTGTAGTAAATATTGTGAACACTAAAGTACTGCCAACTTAACGTTAAGTTCACAGCAATTAGTACCTGTAATTTTGCTACGAACACTCGATGTCCATAGAAAATACTGTGAACACTAAAGTGTTCACATTAAATGATAAGGACACTAGGTGTCCATGGTAGAATGTTGTGAGCTTCAAAGTGTTCACAGCAAATAGACTGGGAACACCAAAGTGTTCGCAGCAAAAGGACTGTGAAAATCAAAATGTTCACAGTAAAGAAGTAAGAACATCAAGTGTTTTTGGAAAATTGCTTTGAGCCCCAAGTGCTCACAGCAAAGTGCCTAAGGCATTAAGTGGACGATAAATGCCTGGAGGTAAAATACTCTCAGTTAGTGTGCGGGTACTCAATGCGTACAGTAAAATGCTGAGAACACTAAGTGTACACAGGAAAGTGCTGCGAGCATCAAAGTGTTCGCAACAAGGTGCCTTAGGAATTGAATTGGCAGTAAATGCCTTAAGTTAAAGTACCCGCAGTAAAATTGCAGATACTAATTGTTCACAGCAAAATGTTGTGAACACTAAATGTTCACAGTAAAATGCCAAGAACACTAAGTATTCGTAGCAAAAGAGCAAGAACACCAAGTGTTCTCAGCAAATTACTGCAAGCTCCAAGTGCTCGCAGTAAAATATCTCATGCAAAAATCTGCGGTAAAAATCTAGAGTTGAAGTACTCGCAGCAAAAGGCTCACAACCAAGGGTTGTGAGCATTAAATGTTCGCAGTAAAATACCGCGAACCCTAAACAAATCCATGGCAGTAAAATTCATGGATTTTGCTTAAGGTTCGTAGCAAAAGGCTTGCTTCGAATATTCATTGTTCACAGCAATGAGGCTGTGAGCCTAGGGTTCACTGATAAACACAGAGAACCCTCTTTATCAGAACCCAAGAGATGATCTAAACTCGTTCACAATCCTTTTAATTAAAAAAAAAAGGAAACTAGGGTTTCCTCCTCAGAAACCCTCTCTTCGGAATCCCCCTAAATGGGATTGATTCTTCCTCATCCAGCAAAATGGATAAGGAAGAAGAAGAAGAAGGGGAAACCCACCTTTGAAAAAATGAAAAAAGAAGAAGAAGAAGAAGAAGTGGGAATCTACCTTCGGAAGAAGAAAAGAAGGGGAACTTGCAGTTGCAAGTTCTCTGGAGAGCTCAAACCCTTCGAGTTCTCCCTGAAATTTCATAATGCAAACTGCCTTCCGAAAACATTGAGTTCCCCTTTTAAAGGGAAACTCTTAACCAAAGAATCCACCGTTCATTTCAAAATGAACGGTGCCGATCAGAGGACTGCCACCGCAGTTCTCCACATTTAATGAGGACGGGGCACTCATCATGAGTGTCCCATGCACCAAAAGAGGAACCAAAACCTCTTGGCTTTCCAGCCACATGGCAGCATCTGAACGGTTGAGTAACCTTAGCCATTCAGATCCTAAGGGGCAGTTGTAAGTGGTGAAATCTCCCCACTTATTTCACACCCCACACGAAGGGGGGTGTGCACTGTAAGCATCAGATCACAACCCTGAAGAGGGTCATGATCACTTCACGTGCACATCCTTACTGCCTTTGATTGAAATCAATCTAAGGACATCAAGATTCCCTTGCTGCCCCAAATTAAAGGAGTCTTTAATAGACCCCACTCTAGCAGCAAGGTCTCTCCTTGCTTCCCCAAATCTAAAGTCAAAATAAATGGGCAGCAAGGAGTCCCCTTGCTGCCCCAAATCAAAATTAAAACCAAAGGGGCCTTTAACAGACCCCTCCTTGGCAGCAAGGTGTCCCCTTGCTACCCCAAATCTAAAATCAAAATAAATGGCCAGCAAGGAGTCCCTTTACTGCGCCAAATCAAAATTAAAACAAGGGGTCAGTAATAGACCCCATCATGGCAATAAGGAGCCTCATTTGCTGTCCCAAATTAAAGTTAAGTCAAAAGAGATCTTTAACAGACCCCACATTGGCAACAAGGTGCCTCCTTGCTACCCCAAATTAAAGTTAAATCTAAAGGGGTCTTTTAATAGACCCCACCTTGGCAGCAAGGTGTCCCCTTACTACCCCGAATTGTCTTTAATAGGCCCCACCTTAGCAGCAAGGAGTCCCTTTGCTGCACAAAATTGAAATCAAATCAAAAAGAGTCTTCAATAGACCCCACCTTAGTAGCAATGAGCTTCTTGCTGCCCCAAATTCAAATTAAAACAGAAGTGGTCTTTAACAGACCCCACCTTGGCAGCAAGGTATCCCCTTGCCGCCCCGAATTAAAATGGGGTCTTTAATAAACCCCACCATGGCAGCAAGGTGTCCCCTTGCTGCCCCAAATTTAAAAGGGGTTTTAATAGACCCCACATTGACAACAAGGTGTCTCATTGCTACCCCAAATTAAAGGGGCCTTGAACAGTGCTCCTCGGCAGCAACGCATCCTCTTGCTGCCCCAAATTAAGGCAAAGCAAATGGGTAACAAAGAATCACCTTGCTGCCCTAAAACTAAATGAAAATAAAAGGGTCTTTAATAGACCTCACCTTGGTAACAAGATGTCCCCTTGCTGCCCTAAATTAAAAAAGGTCTTTTAATAAACCCCACCCTGGTAGTAAGGGAACACACCTTGCTGCCCCAAATTAAAAGGAGTCTGTTAATAGACTTCACCTTGGCAGCAAGGTGTCCTCTTACTGCCTCAAATTAAAAGGGGTGTTTTAATAGACCTCACCTTGGCAGTAAGGTGTCCCCTTGCTACTCCAAATTAAAAGGGGTCTTTTAATAGACCCCACTTTGGCAGTAAGGTGTCCCCTTGCTATCCCAAATTAAAAAGGGTCTTTTAATAGACCCCACTTCGACGACAAAGAGGTCCCTTGCTGCCTCAAACAAAAAGGGCTAAAGGCCACATGGTACTATCATTTGGCGGTCCAGTAATGGGTAAAATACCCACTACCCACCCACGATCCAGGAAATGAGGGTGAGGGGTAGTCCTCACTCTCCCAAGAAGAGGACAGATGTCCTCTTCACAAAGAAGAAGGCAATTAGAGGAGGTGGTTGTGAAACCACTTCCCCAGTAACCCCACGATATGAAAGTGGGAGTTGGAGTACAGTGCAAGGGACCCCGATTTTTGGAGAACCTGAAATCCAAAGAAGAAACCCCAGAGATAGAACTCCAATCAAAAAGAACCAGAGCTCTAATAGAAGCTACAAGGTAGGCCAAAATGCCTACCTCTTTCTCTCTCTCCCTTTTTACTTTGAAAGACCTCTTTTGAGGCATCTGTAAACGCCGAAATGGGGCATTTGACACCCATTTATCAAATAAAAAATGTTATGCTTGTCTCTCTTTCTCTCTTTTTTTTAATCAAAGGTATCTCTCTCAAAAGAGAGTGTAATTAATGGCATAGGTTTACCTATGCCGGAAATGGTTTTCCCACATAAAATAATAAACTCCATTAAAGGAGGACGTTTGAACAGTGAAGTTCAATAGCCTCACACCAAGGTGAGGCGATCGAAATTTGCTGTTACACCTAACATAAGCTACTTTAAAGTGTTTTGTTGTAAATGCGTTATATTAAATGACAAATACCACTTAAAGAAGTTTGATCCTAAATCTAATGAATTTTTTTTTTTTAAGATATTCAACAAATAGTAAAGCTTATAAAGTATTTAACAAGAAAATTCTAATTGTTGAAGAATTTATTCATGTGGTTTTTGATGAAGTTAATCCTTTTGAAAATATGAAAATTAATGAAGATGAGATTGAAAAGAATGTAAATAATCTAAAGAAATCTCAACCATTGAATTTGATAAAAATGAAAAGGATGATAAAACTCAAGAAGATTCTAACAAGGATAAATCCATTGAAATTAATAATGAGGAAGAAAATGAAATTGAAAATAAATATCAACTTCTTAAAGCATGAAAACTTGTAAAAGATCACCCCAAATAATTGATTCTTTGTGAAATGGAAAAAGGAATAAGAACAAAAAGAAATGTCATGAGCTAAAATCTCACCTAGGAGTTACGAGGGGCTTCGTGACTTACATACAAACCATCCTATGAGAAAGCACAAGGCATTGCAAATAGCGAACCTAAAAATTTCTTATAACATTGATTGTATTCCAAGTACAAGAGTCAACTAAAACTGAAATATAAAATTACATATTTACATATGATGATAACTCAGGTTATCTAACCCAAGTTTAACAAAACCTCGACATGATAATCCAAAATACATGTCACTCTCTCTCTCAAAACTCAACCATAAGGCCACATGTCGAGGCCCCTATTATCTGCATGCTGATCCCCAGCAAGCTCCTGTTGGACCCTTGGTTCCGTAGCACGATAATAGTTCGGCTGAGCATTGCATACTCAGCGTATACAAACTACTAACTAATCATGTTATAATACATTAATATGTGATACATGATACAGTACATCATAACATATACTTGATCAGAGTGCAGAAGTTAAGACAAGATAACAAATGCATAATCTCGAAAATCATACTTTAAATCATATTTTAAGTTCATGCTTTAACAATATATATTTCAAATATCTTCTAAGTTCCTTATGCATCTTATGAGATTCTTAGCTTATGAGATCATTCATTTCACTTATCTTGTACTTACTTTGAGACAGATGCTAGTACATGTACCTAGTCATAGTATACTAGCCTCCTCTCCTATTCTTAGAAACAGATATTAGTGCTCATACCTGCTCATAGTATATTAAAATCCTTTCATGTTTTACATTTCTTACTTCTTTTCTTGTGAGCTTGCATTTCATTTCTTATAGATTTTCTTTTCTTTTCTTACAATTTTATTTCTCATTTCTTATAAACTTTTCTTATGATCATTTTTCTTATGAGTCAGTTGGTACTTATGAGTTCCTTACAAATCTTATTAGTCTTGTGAGACTTTATTAGTCTTGTGAGACTTATGAGTTCTTTATGAGCATCAAGCTTCACTTATCTCATTTGGCTACCACACGAACTATAAAATAGACGGACATGCTAGTATCTTTATTTTTATTAACTAATACCCGAACTATGAAATAGACGGACATACTAGCATTCTTCATTTTCATTAACTAGTACCCGAACTATGAAATAAACGGACATACTAGCATCTTTACTTTTATTAACTAGTATCCGAACTATAAAATGGACGGACATACTAACATCTTTATTTTTATTGATCACTAGTACCCGAACTATGAAATGGACGGACATACTAAATTTTTTTGAATTTTCCTTTGAAAAACCTTTCTTATGATGCTAGTATATACGAATCGAATATGGATAATATCCGCATCCCTTTACAACCCTACTTGTCGTGGAAATGTGCCATTAAGGGCCCTAATTGAGTTTGGGCTTGTCGATTTTGGGCTAACTTGGGCTCTTCCTGAACTCAAAAAAAAAAAAAAGGGCTTGGCCCAATTCAGGCTGGATTAAGGCCCAATGCTGTTCGAACATGGACTAGGCCGGGCATTGTTAATAGGGGATGGGATTTCATTTCGTGGCTCTCACCAGACGAAAATCGTCTGGCCCCATCTATAGGTCAACACGTGTCCCTTTTGACATCCCTTAACCGTGGTTAAAATTTATTAACCCCTAGAGTTCAACCATGTAATCTTAATGTTTAGAAAAAAAAAAATTAACTATTAGAGTTAAAAAACAAATATTATATTACCAAGGTTAAAAGGACACAGCCGGAGTACGGTCTTAGCCCAGCCCTGTCCAACCAAGTTCGATGTACAGTACTACTCCCTTGGCTTAGATTTGGGGCGACATCATTAGTAATGTCTGTCACCTTCACCAAACATTGATCTAAAATTTCTCAACCAGAGACCTAACTCCCAACCAAAAACAGGCTTCCCAGCTGGCACTAACTAAAGTAAATGGTCCTAGATTGCCCAAACGTGAAACTATTCACTCCGCAATGGTTATAGTTATACTCCATTTCCTTCCTCGTGTTAGGCATATTAATACACGACACGTATTCCATAAGGGCCAGCGTAAAGGAAACCAGCGACGAGGACTGCTAGCCAGACGTAGACTTACAAACTCCACTCTCTCTTTTACGACACTCCTCGTTATAGTTTCAACCTCTTCCACAGAAAAAGTAGTGACACACGTCGCTACTACAGTCTACAGTCAGAGTTTGAATGGTGGGGGTAGCATTTCTCCAGGTCCGTATTTACTTCCTGCTAACTATAGGTTAAAGTGGGTCACTGGTTTCCCGAGAAGTTTCAGTGAGCAAGAAGTGTGTTGTTGTGTCCTTTTCTTTTCTTCTTTTATTTACCTTCCTCTCTCTCTCTCTTAAATTATCAACGATCTAGGGCATTTCTGGATTCATTTAATACCATTGGATCCTTTCCTGAAAATTTCATTCAAAGATCACAGCTTTTGAGTTTTCCGCCATTTTTTTTTTTCACAATGGAGGGAAAAATCGATGTGTTTGGTTGCGGATCTGGTGTTTTTTTTTTTTTTTGGCGTTTGAAGTTCATAGCATTGTAGCGATTTCTCTTTGAATAGAGTCCTTTGAAGGGGAAAAGGTTTGGGAAAGCTTGTTCTGCACTCTATAATCTCTCTGGCGATCGATTTTGATTTCTTTTCCAGTCGAGGCATCGAAGAAGCTGCTGATGAAATAGTTGAGTACGTGCCTTTCAATGCTCCACAACGACTCAGAGGTTTGAGAATCCCGAGGGATTAAACAAAATAAAATGGCTTACTTTTTCTATTTCTAATAATACCTGCGGGGTTTTAGAAAAAGAAAAGAGATTCTCGTCTGCAACTTCTGAGTTCAGTTCACGTGAATTTACTGTGTTTTGTCTGTGAGTTTTTGCGAGCAAGAAAACGGAGACTTGATGCATAACCAGTCTCCATTGATGAATTAGAGAGAGAGCTCTCTCAGCTTCAGGGATTTTTCTCAGAACCAGTAGAAAGCAGAGTCGGTGAAGATTACTATTTTCGATTCTGTCGGTTTGCTTGAACTTGAAGCAGTCGTTTAGATGAGTTAAGGTGCTGATAAAGACCGAAATCGGCGGGGTTTTTATTTTTATTTAGGGTTTCATCGATGAATTACTGATGGAGATGTTTTACTGTATTTTTCGATTCGACAAAGCAGAGGCGGTAAAAGCAGAAGAGATCGTACGTGGAGAACGCTGGATCTGATGCTCTTGATCCAGAAGACGATCGAGGAAAATAGTAAAAGCAGGAAAAGGAAGAGAGGGAGACAAAAAAGATTAATAGATTTTGGAGATTCTGAAGATTTGAAGATTCTCCATGGGTTCAACTTCTACACGTCGCTGTTTATAGAAATCAAATCCAAAGCTTCAACGAAGAATATGAAGATCCGAGAAAAGCATTTATAGATCATATTTCCTCTTTATTGCCTTTTCTTTTCGTCGATGGAACCTCTTATTTCAAGCTATTTTCTGTTTCTCTCCTTACTTTCTTTTCTTCCTCTAGCAAGATCAGGCGACGCAGAAGTGCTTCTTACACTGAAATCTTCGATCGATCCTTCAAACTCGCTGCCATGGAGAGGATCCGATTTCTGCAAATGGGAAGGAATCAAAGAATGCAGAAGCGGAAGGGTTACAAAGCTCGTTCTCGAGTACTTGAATCTGAACGGAACCCTAGACGAGCAGAGCTTAAACCAGCTCGATCAGCTCCGGGTATTGAGTTTCAAGGGAAACTCGATTTCCGGCGAAATCCCCAATCTTTCCGGCCTAATCAATCTCAAATCACTCTTCCTCAACGACAACCAGTTCTCCGGCAATTTCCCCACCTTCATTTCAGTTCCTCACCGATTAAAAGTTGTCCTACTGTCCGGAAACCTAATCTCCGGCCACATTCCGGCTTCACTCCTAAATCTCCGGCGACTGTACGTTCTGTACTTGCAGGACAATCGGCTCACCGGAGAAATCCCGCCTCTGAATCAAACCAGCCTAAGATTCTTCAATGTGTCCAATAATCAACTCTCCGGTGAGATTCCGTTGACTCCAGCTCTCATTCGATTCAACGACTCGTCATTCTCGAATAACCTAAATCTATGCGGTGTACAGTTACAAAAATTATGTGATCAGAACAACCAAACCTTTCCTCCTTCGATCAGTCCCGGATTTCCGACAAGAACACCATCTCCGAGTTCGTCTTCGAATCACAGACATCGACAGAAGCTGATTAAGATTATCGCCGGAAGCGTTGGCGGATTCATATTATTGTTGATCTGTTCGGCTCTGTTGTGGAAGATCTGTCAGAACAGAAGCAGAAGCAGCAGAAGAAGAAGGAAGTCGGGTGAGGAGAGGAACAAGGGAGTGGGGGTAGAAGGAGGAAATGGGGGAGAAGAGACCGGTAGGGATGACGGTAATAATGGGAGAAAAGTAGGGGGGTTTTCATGGGAAGGGGAGGGGTTGGGGAGTTTAGTGTTCTGCGGAGCAGGGGATCAGCAGATGAGTTACAGCTTGGAGGATCTGCTGAAGGCGTCGGCAGAGACATTGGGGAGAGGAACGATAGGGAGTACGTACAAGGCGGTGATGGAGTCGGGGTATATAGTGACGGTGAAGAGGATGAAGGAGTGTAGGTATCCTGGTCTGGATGAGTTCAGGAGGCAGATGGAGGTGCTTGGTAGGCTACGGCATCCTAACTTGGTCCCCCTCAGGGCCTATTTCCAGGCCAAGGAAGAGCGTCTCCTCGTTTACGACTACTTCCCCAACGGCAGCTTATTCTCCCTCATCCACGGTAATATTTCTTTCTTTATTTTTAATCTCTTTTGGCTGCACTTTTGGTAGGGATTTTAGCATGCCAGCTGTGCATTTTTGGAAGGAAAACGGACGTTTTAAAAAAGAGGAATGATCCTCTCCTCCTATGAGAAGGGGAAACACTCACAAAAACCCGTTAAATACCATTGAACTCTAGTTAAAAAGTTTTAACCCTATACTTAATTTTTTCTTCTTATAAAACCAATATTGATGCTTTAATCCTAAATGTTAATAAATTTTAGAGCAATGCTCACAGGACCCACTGGTCCATTTCATATCTTACCAACGCGTCGTCTTGTTCACATAGGAAAATACCTTTAACCCTAGTTAATCTTAATTAAATTAATATTAAGATTTTGGTTTGAAAAATCATTATTGGATTGCTTAATTCTGTGGGTGAGTGAATCTTAACCACACTAGGTGAGTATTTAAAATTGTGCGTGGATGTGATCCGTCATTCTGTTTAGATAATGGGAATTACGGTAACTAAATATTTTCCTAAATTTTAACCACAGTTAAAGGGTAAAAAAAAGGTACACGTGGCAATTTGTAAAGGGCTGGGACGGTTCATTCTCCTCCTCGAGGAGAGGTTTATTTTTCTTTTAAAAAAAGTAATGGTTGGTTGTAAAAACGGAAAATAGGGGATGCTGGCATTAAATTAGGGCTGTCAATGGACCGGATCATGATCCGGATCCGATCCGAATCCGATCCGATTAGCCGGACTTTGGACCCTATATGTGATCCGTCGGATCGGATTCGGATCGGATCGGTGGAATCCGATTATAATCGGATCGGATCTGGATATAGGGTGATCCGATCCAATTAAAATCCGATCCGATAATAATAATAATTTTTAATTATTTTAAATATATTATTTAGATTTTCTATATATAAAATATTAATTTTAAAAAAAATTAACATTAATTAGTATTAATTAAGGTATTATTAGATTTTTTATTATTAAAATAGATTTTTTTTAAAAAAAATAACCTCGGATCGGATTCGGATTGGACGATATATAATCGGATCGGATTCGGATCGGTTACTTCATGATCCGACGGATCTCGGATCGGATTCGGATCAGTCGGATTCTTAATTGGATCGGATTCGGATCTAGGCAGATCCGGTCCGAATCCGATCCGTTGACAACCCTACATTAAATGCCCCCACTCAGGTGATTGTAGTGGTTTGTCCTTTCCACTAACAGAGGGCAATTAAGGCTAGCAAACTCGTTTCCACAGTTATGGAGACTACATTAGTGGGTGCTTGATTTTAATTTCAATTGTTGATTTGAATTAAAATTGTTGGTAAATGATTGAACATACAAATATGTGGTAAACTTAATATATTTCAATTGTTGATTCGAATTAAAATTGTTGGTAAATGATTGAACTTTCCAAATATGTGGTAACATATATATTTCATATTTGTACTTGGATATTTGAAAGATATAGGAAAATTTTCAGAAGGCTTATTTATTTATTATTATTTTTTTTTGGTAGGGAGAGTGTAATATGGTTAGGCACGATTAGTCAGCATTGGTTACCAGTGGTTAATGAGTTAGAGGCTCGACTTAGAATCAGGTTAAATATGATGGGTTTTTCAATCACCACCATCACTTGAGAGAACTGAATCCTTAAAACAGCATTCCTAACGCCTCACCAAAATAAATTTTTGTTATTTTGATGAGTCAAAGCAGAGTCCCAGCAGTCTCATCTTTACTATTATAATGGGAGAGGCTGGCGAAGCGTAAATTTTCTGAAATTCCTAAACTATCCTTATATAAAACAAAACTTTAATTTAATGTTTTACTTTAATTTCCTTATTACCCTCATCTATCTATAGAATCACAATCAATCTTGATTGAATTCTGGGAGAGTTCAATCGCACCTGTAGGTTAACACGTGTCCCTTTTAACTCCTATTAACTGTGGTTAACTCCTTCCCCTCGCTCTCATGTGCATCGCGCGTGCCACCCACTAGTCAAAATAACGATTTTGGTTTAGCGAGTATTGTACACTCACCAAACCAATGTTTCTCTCTTCCATTCTTTTTTGTTTTTCTACACAAATAATAAAATAATGTTTATCTCTTTTTTCTTTTTTGTTAAATTGGTGAGACTATTGGGGGTGTTTTAAAAAGTGGATTACCTAAATAAAAAAAATGACTTTTAGCTATTTTGGTGACTAAAATTTGATGAGACTGTTAGGAATGCTCTTACACTCTCACGAATGTAAATGTATTATGTAATGTTTTACGGTAAAAGATGAATTTTACTCTAAATTATTAAATTATTTTTGTATTTTTAATTTTTTTATTGTATACTTTACGATAAGTTGAAAAATTGTTTATTTCACTTGCTTTGGTGGTCATCTTGCTTAGCTGAGTTTAGAGGTGCCCTCATGGTCGGTTATTTATTATCAATAGGAAAATACTTCACGGGACAGAATGTCAGTTTTCATTGGTCCATAATATTAATTAATTGAGGATAAGATTCATCCACTCTTAGAATTAAGCATACTAACCTTGATTTTAACAAAACAACAATAACAAAAATATTAATTATAATTTAGTTATGATTTACTATAATTACATGGGTATTAAAAAGGACATGTGGACCCGGCGGTCCTTTGTATAGAGGGCCCTGGGTCTTGCTCTTATATATAAATAACTTTTTTTTTTCGGTGAATATAATTAGTTCTTTGAAAGTGTAAAAAAAATGTTCAAAAGGCTTTATTTTTTGTTTTTTTTTTTGGGTTATTTAGTTTTTTTTTGTCGTTTTTTTTTTTTACCTTCCAAAAAAATAACAATAAAGGCAAAAATGAGTGAAATCATAGATGGCATTGTGGCTAAGCGTGACAAGGGTGAAAATAACGAACCGTTATATATTCAAATTGTAATCAAAGGGTCAACCAGTTTTTGGTTTTTTTTGGTTCTTTCTTCTTGCAAAGTAGGTTAAAGCATGCTTTCAACGTGTCAAGCGTGACAAGTGATTTGTCAAATGATGGTGAGAAAGCACTCCTCTACTCGTGAACACATCTGGTGGACTGAATAGGTTTCATGCAGTCCATATATTATTCATTTGTTAGAAACTCAATTAAAATTTTAGTAATAAAACTGTCATATCCAATTTGATGTAGATGAGACTTCACATTTATAATGTCAATGATCAATTCCGTTTTTGTCCCCTTTAGATTCAGAAAACCCTTTTTCTTCCGGAAATGCAATTTCCCTTCTACCATGCTAATAAAAATGCCTCGGATTGTCTCTGGCTTCGCCAGAAACATCCTTGTCTCGGGCAACCATAGAATAGGGGATAAGTGGTAGAGAAGTCAAAATCATTGGATGATTTTGACTTCTCCATGCACTACATGACACATGGTGATAAGATGGTGAGATCAAGGGGGAGAGATATCAAGTGGGGAGAAGTCAAAATCATAGGGAGAAAATGAAATGACTTCTCCTCTTTTAATTGCCACGTGTGCCCTATTTTATTTTATGGTTGTCCAAGATGGTTTTTTGGGTTCGCCAGAGACAATCCGAGGCCTAATAAAAAATGGATTTTTTCTGGATTAATATCTTTTGCTATCTATATCTGTCAATCACTGTCCTGGAGATTTCAATGGGGAAGGGGCATAATGCACACTCACAAGTTTTGTAACGACTCCCAAAATCTATCATTATTTATTTATTGAACTCGATGCTTGACCTAACACCTAGATTAATGATTACACCGACGAAAAATAAAAATGTTTGAAATCTTCATAATTTCGGAAATTTCGGTATCCAAACCAAATTGAAAATCTGAATCTTTTAGATGAATAGAATTTGTTTTGATTTTTTAAAAACTTTTGGAGTCAATATATATTTATATATTTTTTAATGATTTTTTTCTAATAGATCAAAAGTCCTGATTCTTAATAATTAAATTTCTATTTTAAATAGGTTATTAAATTGACTTTTTAGCATATCAGAGTTTAAATAAGTTAGTTAAAATGCTTAAGGTCTTATGGATCAAAAAAATATATATACTTAAGGTCTTTACTATCTTAACGAGGATAACAATTTAATTGAATTTATTATCTATTTTTACATGACATCTCATATTTGTGATATCAATTTCATATGAAGGAATGGAGACGGAAATTTCACAAAATTTCTCTTTGTTTGGTTGATTGGAGTAAACTGACATTTGTGATAACAAAAATTCCCGGGTTTGTTCCGGTTATGTGTTCAACTCTCACTCGACTTAACTTGGTGTCCGTAGGAAAAATTTTGAGTGGGTATGCCTGACACTCGAAGGGACTAGTTCTTGCCTTAAAAGAAGGGTTTTTGACACCCTTTCTCACAAAAAAAGAAAAAAAAATAAAAATGAACTTCCAGTTTGTCTGAAACATTTAGTGAGTTTGATGCTTTAACAATTGTTATTTTTTATACAGGATCAAGAACTTCAGGTGGTGGAAAGCCTCTACACTGGACATCCTGCCTTAAAATAGCGGAGGACTTGGCTACCGGTTTATTTTATATACACCAGACGCCTACCCTGACCCATGGGAACTTGAAATCCTCCAACGTTTTGTTAGGTTCGGATTTTGAGTCCTGCCTCACAGACTATGGTCTCAACCTTTTCAGAGATCCCGACGCACTCGAAGAATTAAGTGCTTCTTCCCTCTTCTACAGAGCCCCTGAATGCCGAAACACGCCTAAGCCATTCACCCAACAATCCGATGTCTACAGCTTCGGCGTCCTCCTCTTGGAGCTCCTAACTGGGAAAACACCCTTCCAAGATCTTGTTCAGGAACACGGGGAAGACATCCCTCGGTGGGTCCGATTAGTCCGCGAGGAAGCGGCAGAGTCGGGAGAGGATCCATCGTCAGGTAATGAGGCTTCTGAGGAGAAACTCGGGGCACTATTGAATATTGCAGTGGCTTGTGTCTCACTAGCACCAGATAACCGACCGGTGATGAGGGAAGTGCTAAGGATGATAAGGGAGGTGAGGGCTGAGGCTCAGGTGTCTTCAAATAGCAGTGACCATTCTCCGGGGAGGTGGTCGGATACCGTTCAGAGCTTGCCAAGGGAAGAGCATTTGAGCATATAAGGAATAAATGAATTTGGCTGTCCAAAATTATCTGTTTTGACTTTTGAATTCTTTTTCTAATTTGAGTTTGAGTTCTTCAACTTGCCGTTTTAGAGTGTGGTGGTTTGAATCTTTGGGGTAGTTTAGTGCAGTTGTAGAAGTAGATTGGACCACTTTTTATCTACAAATTTTCTCTTATTAATTAGGGTGGGGTTTGATTTGGTGGCTTTTGTATTCCAATGGGCAAATTATGAGAACAAAGTGAACTTATTTTCTGGAGACGACTATTCTCCCTCTCTTTTTTTCTTTATCAATTCTATTGTATATTTTTTTGTAAAAAAAAATTCAAAATTCAATCCACTGTTAGTAGTTAGGGGTCGCTAACTTGTGAATAAATGGTGATGGGAACCTTGCTTAAGGTGAGTGATTGGACCCTGCTTGCTCCATTTCCATGGCGACTTGGGATCTTCTTTAGTATAGGGCGGGAAGACCACAATAGGACACTTACCTTCAATGCATGTGCCCCAAAACTTTGGGCACTCCAAGAGAGGGTAAGTGGTCGTGGCACTTTCAGAGATAATGCTTACTAGTGGAGAAGATCCTGTGATTTAGATGACCGCCTTTGCTCACCAATAAAATGCTAGAGAGGCAGATGGCCGCCTTTGTTTACCAATAAATAAAATGCAAGGGGAAAAAGTACGCCTATGACTGCTCAAAATATTATAAGGGGAGTGATTTTAACCTACCATCGGATCGTTGGTTGATTGAACATTCAATTTTGTCAAGCATTAAGTGGGACCCACCTTCGTAGGGAAAGCATGTGCACCTTACCATAGGGCTGTAAACGGAACGGATAGTGTTAAATTCGTATCCGATTATATATTTGGATATCCGAATCCGAATAAATATTCGACGGATAGTGAAATATGATATCTGTATCCGTATCCGACTCCGAATAAAATATCCGGATTAGGATAGTATCCGAATTATCTAATAATTTTATATATATATTTAAAAAATATGTTTTAAAGGTTATATTAATTTTATAAATTTAAAATATATTATATAATCAGATGGATATATATCAGATCGGATATATCACTATCCGAATTTGTATCCGATTATAAACGGATAGTGATTTTACTATTCGAATTCGCTCCACCGGATACCTATTCGGATAATTATCCGACTAAACGGATACAAATCGGATATGGTTAATATCCGCATCCGTTTACAGCTCTACACCTTGGCACCATTGGATGTTTAATCCAACAGTCTAGCTCTCGATAGTAGATACATTAGGCCCTCTTATAATTAATATTCTATAACTTAATAATATCTAATAATTAATAAATTTGTAAGAACCAACTTAGTTTTATAGTGTATAATTAATAATCTCTTATACTTGCTGTTTAATAATTTTTTAAGAAAATTATATTATATTATTAATTATAAGAGAGGTTTTATATACTATATTAATATACAGTTATATGAATCTTATAAATACTTTATGATGATTTAGGTATCAGGAACAGAAAGGGATGAAATTATTTTAGATATTTTTTCTATGTATAATAAATAATCATATATAGTATAAAGTTTTAGATATTTTAAAAAGACAACTAAAAACACCTTGTATTAGGTCTAAATATCATTAGGTTGTTCAATGAACTAGCATTAAATCTTTTGTTTTTTGTTTTTGAGTGCTAACATTATACATTTGTATCTACATGAAACTCATATGAAAAATACAATACATTCAAAAGAAATTATGAAAAGAAAATTTTTGATTCACCAAATATAGTGATGCTTATATATAATATTCTCTTATAATTAATATAATTTCTCCGCTAAGATTATTAATTACAAGAGGGTCTACTATACTATTTAGAGTTTTTAGTTACTTTCCAAATTTTTTATAAAAATTGAAATTTAAAAGAGATTAAATATGAACATGAGCTCCAGTTGAATAGTCAATCAGAGCAATCCAAAAATTGCCTTGGCAAGGGTTATTTATAAGAAAAGATTACTGTTAAAAAAATACCCAACTTTGTGTTCAAAATTATCAAACTATCACTTCCAAAGACAAATTTTGGGTTGCTCCGGTTGACTGTTCAACTGGAGCCTGTTGATAGTTATTCTTAATTTGGAATTGAGTTGAAGTGGAGTTCCCCTTTTCCATTACAATGAAGGGCAGTTTTGTAACTAAGAGAGAAAATTAAAATGACTGGCAATATTATTATCGAATCAGGAAAATCCATCTTACAAAATTGTCACTCTCTTTTGTAATTGTAAAACTGCCATGAGCTTTGCATCGAAATGAGGAGCCTTTGATTCAAGGCTCGTCTCATATTTTAACTGTTTTTCAAAAAATATTTATTCTCTTTAGCCAAACCTAGTCCTAAGAAAAGCTTTCCTGCAGGAGCTTTTGCAGGATTGGGGGTGTCAACGGCACAGCCCGGCCCGGCCCAGGCTCAACTAAGCCCAATTATTAAATGGGCCAGCTCACTTATTAATCGTGCCGAATCGGGCTGGGCTGGCTCATCTAAAAAATCATGAGCAATTTTTGCCTATAAACTAAACAGGCCTAAACGGGCTATGCTCAGTTAGAAGCCTATCGAAACAGGCAATGGGCTTTAGACTCTAAGCCTAAGCCTAAGCCAACCCAATCAATAATCGGGTTGGGCAGGGTCGCCGCCCGGCCTGGCCCATTGAAACCCCTATGCAGGATCATAGAGGGGCATGCCTCCTTATATGAGCTTGAGAGCTCGTGTAGACAGGTATAAATGGTATTTTATCTCGGTTTTTTTTTTGTTGGAAGGATATCAAGTAACACACGCACACAGAAGAGGAATCTCAAAATATTATTATTATATTACAGATTATTTTGGGGGGAATAAGCAAGCAGGTTGATTTATAAATCAAAAATCATATGCTAACAACTAACAAACATTGCGAGGGGAAAAAAAGGTCATGAACCTCCATTTGCAATTGAATTTAGGAGAGTTCAACCACATTCACAAAGCTCCTTTAATTGTCTTTTTTTAAACTCTAGACTCTAGTTAAGAAGTTCGAACCATTAGGGCATGTTTGTTTGGAGAGAAAGTAGGTGAAAGAAAAGAAAATGAAGAAAAAAAAATGTAAAGAAACTAAAATTTTGTTTCAAAAAAATGAAATTCTTTGGAAAAAGTTTGTTATTATTGAAAAAGTGTAAGAAAATGAAAGTAAGTTTCTTGCAAACCAAACGCAAAAAAAGTACAAGAACACTTACTTTTCTTTTAATTTTCTTCACTTTCTTGCCAAATGAATGAACCCTTATGTTATGGTTGGTTGCCTAGAAAATAAGTGAAAGATAGAGAAAATAAAATAAAATTGTACAAAACATAACTAAGAATTGCATTAGAAATATAAAAAAAAACAAAATTTCTTCATGTTTTCACATATTTTCTTGACAACCAAACATACCAGTAGGGCTAAATTTTTTTTTCTTCTAAAAAGCTAAGATTAGATTGTTTATCCTGTTAATGAATTTTAACCACAATCAATGAAGTTAGAAGGGACATGTGCGGGCCTATGGGTGTGGCACTATTGAATATGATTTGAACACAAAAAAAGTCTGTTGATGATGGAAAATGATGCATTGACACGTGGAAGATATTTTCTAATGAGATCAGAATCTAAACTAGTCATAAACCACGTGGACAAAGACTATGATGATCCAAAAAGGTTCCATTGCCTAAAAATATTTTTGTTCAAAATGTAAATATTGAGCCAATAGTGTATCATATATTCATTTACACTATCTTTGTGATTTAACGCTCTTGAAAGCATAATAGGCTTTCAGGTATTAATTACTAACGCATTTTTTCGGCCTGAGTAATATTTTATAGATCTTGAGATAAGCTTTTTGATTCTGATAAAAGGCTCAAAAGATTTGAAAGGTTCAGATATCTCAAAGTATGCCACGTTCGAGAATAAGATCTGGATTCTGAGCATACTGATCAACTCACTACGTCTTTACGTTCTGAAGTAGCTGAGTACTCAATAAATGATATGTTCAAATGAGCAGATTTTGACTAATTGATAAACTTTCAACATCTGATAGAAAGCTCAAAGGCGACCTATTCTGTCAGGACCAAATTTGTCATTGGTAAGACTTCAGTATAATTAGATTACTAAATGTTTTCTAACGTCATTATGACATTTTATTCTTTAAGACAGGTCTTAAATCAATGGCATTGCAGGCTTATGCAGATCAAAAGCTCGAAGGAGTCAAACTCCGTTAAGACGAAAAAGGCGGTAATTAGTTCAGTCTCGTCTCCATAGAGATTCGGTGGATTCAGATCACCATGAACCCTATTGTCTTGTCAAGGGATAAAGACACTGATTGCCTTCCTCGTGGAAATGGACGTGTGTATTTCCCCCATCTCCTATTCTAGCAAAGTATGGATTACTTCCTAGGCTATCAGTCAGGAGGGAATTTTGGAATGTATCTTGCCCCATTTCCCTATGAGCTATTGGAGGAAAGCGATGCTTCCATAGTCCCATTCGATCTCTCATACTAGATGATTGAAGCCTGACGGTGGATATCGTATCCACCCTGAGAATAGTGCCATCGTCCAACACTTATGATTTCTCTAGACAAGGTATCTCAAAGGCTTATGACCCGTCTTTGGTGTACGATGATTTATATATATATGTATGTATATGGGGAAAGGATTATGAGATGTGGTTTGGAGGGCTAGGAGGGAATTTGTTAAAATAGAAAAACTCTTTTCTGAAAGAAGTTTATTTTTTTAACATTTGAAGAATATATCTAAAAGCTTGTTTGGGTCATAACAGTTTAAAGAATTAAGCCATAACTGAAAGTTGGTTATGGTGATTTGATGAGCTCATAGCTCATTTCTAAAAGAACATGCTATAATTAACAGATGGGCTCCCTTTAACGGATGTCAGTTACTTTTAACGGAATATATCTATTTGTTAACAGATAGACTCCACTTAACAAATTCTGTCTACATTTTTAACATAAAGGCTCCTGTTAACAGAAAACAGTTATTATGTATCCGAATTAGTTAGATGTCACATCACTAATATTTTTAATATATAAATAATTATTAAATAAGGATTTTATTCTATAAATAGGGGAGGACCAGTAAGAATAAGGAATTATCAGATTTTTTGGGAAATTAGTACTTGTAAAACATTTGGGAGTGAGAAATTAAAGAGAAAAAATCTCGTTCTTAGATACTTGATGTATTCTTGAGTATCCTGAAGAAGGAAGGCTGCCAGTTCATTGATGTTCTTCATTGTCCTTCTCTCCCTTTAGATCATATTCCATTATCTTTCATTTTCTCTCTTGTTTCACTCTTTCAGGAATCCCTGGAGAAGCTCGAGCTGTTGCAGTGTAGCTGAACTCCTTCCAGGCTTACAGGATAATCCGGAAAGATTGAAGGAGGTTGCTGATGACGATTTGCTAATCCTATACGTCAGATCTGTAGCTGTAAATAAAAATCTAATGGTTTACATCAGCAATCCAAATCCTTGGATTCAACACCGTCAAACGTCAGTAATGCACGTTGAAGCCCAAAAAGGGCAATTGAGGCAGTCGGTTCATCATCGTTCCTCTTAAAGTATTTGGGCCTTCTTGCTTACAATTCTCTCCTACTGTGACAACCATAATATATATACTAGCCGTGGCCCCATCTAATCATATTTTCCTTTTAGGACGTGTGGTCGTGATTACGTGATAGTGTAGTCCATAGCCCAGTTCTGTTGAGCCTAATGCTTAACCGTTATCTTTTCCCCTCTTGGGATTTCCAGACTTTAACTTGTTACTCTCTCGCTCTCACCCAGTGTTTTAAAACACCCAATATTTAAAAACCCGGATGGGAAACTTGTCAAACCATCGGGTCAATCTGGGTATGATTCAAGAGATTAAAATAATGTGGGTGTGATTCAAGAGACTAAAATAAATGGACTTTGCTAGTGAGACTGCAAAGGCCGAGAGGCCCGAGATCACATTGAGACCGCACATGTGGTGATCGGATCTCAAAATTTTCATAAATTTGATATTATTTTTTTGAGATCTGCTCATCACATGCACGGTCTCAGTGTGGTCTCGACCCTTTGCGATCTCACTAGGATTTCCCAAAATAATATATAGCTGAGATTAAAAAAAAAAAAGAGCTAACATGTCTCCGTTGTACCTCTAATTTAGTAGTATTAGTTGGTTGTCACTTATTATTTCCCAAGTTTCCATCATAATAAGAATAGTTGTAGTTGGTTTTGATGTAACTTCAATAAAATTTCTGGGACGTAACAACTCAGTTATTTTTCTTTGGTAACTAACTGCAACACTCTAACAATTTCTGGGACCTTCCATTGCACAATTATGATTTCTAAAAAGGAAAATATTTAACGTACCTGTGGTTCCTATTTTGTAACGGAATGACCCGTCTTCATTAGTCCACGCCCCAATTTTAAGGCTCCTCACTCTCACAAAGCCACCCCTCAACTGCGCGCATATAACTCGGGTTAGTTTTATACAACCTTGTGGTCAATTTTTATATAACCTTGTGGTCAATTTTTGTTTATTTTATTATTCTAAAAACTACGGGTGGGTGAACCTAGGGATAGGTGAATCTTAAACATAGTTAAATGAAGTTATAAGAGGGATACATGGCAGGAAGAGGGAGTCAAGATGTCCCTCCTCGCGTCACCGATCGAGGAAGTGATTATTTTCCAATTTTAAATACTCACTTACTGTTGTTAAGATGCACTTAACCCTAAGGTTAAGCAATCCAACCATGGGTTTTCAAAAAAAATACCTAAAATCTTATTTTTAATTTAATTAAGCTTAACCTGAGTTAAAGGGATGGACAGAAGGACACGAGGTAAGATATGAAACGGACCCATTGGTCCGCTTATCACTGCACTTTCCAAATACTTCTGTTGGTTTCCCTCAACCTACTTTATTTAGGATGGTGTATTATTTTTTTTTGGGTAGGCATTAAATCATTCATCTCTATGTCAGGGGTTAGTGGGTTAGAACTCAAGGGTGGGCGCTCAACGACCACACCCGGATTCGAACACGAGTCACTCACCCCCAAAGGGAGATACACTATCCCAAAAAAAAAAAAACCCAACGTTAATCTGCTCCTCGTTCTTTGGAGGGAGGAGCCGTGTCTCGCCCCATAATTGTTGACATGTACAACATTTTTAATTGTGGTCAAGATTCTCTAGCCCTCAAGGTTATATTTAGCATGGTTAAAAAATATTACGTAGTTAAAAAGAGTTGACCACAATGAAAAGGTTGTAGGTGTCAGCAATGAGGAGGTGAGACACATCTCACACCACGAGCAAGGAGCGGATTAATGCTTGGCATTTAATACTTTTTATCCCCTTAATTGCCTCCTCTAGGGATGGTAAGTTAGAGATACTCCCATTCTTTTTGAATTCTGACTTTTTCATTATTCATGCATGTGTGGATAAAAGGAAGGAGGTTTTGAGAGACAAGGGTATCTCCTTCCAAGTGAAGAGTGTAGAGCCAATGTTCTACTATTTGAGGTTACAATTTCAAATTCATGAGCTACAAATCCACGTATTTGAAGTGTTGATTAGCTTCTCCAACGACATTGTTTAGGAGTTTGTTGCAACTCCTATTTTGGGAAGAGAATACCTACTTTGTATCTTGGTGAAATTTATCTAAGAAAATAGTTAACATAGTTAATGTACCTGAGATCTCCATTTTCAAACTTTGTTAGCCTAAAGGTTACAATCCTGTATACCCCAATGATAACATAAATAATGAAATAATATTTGTAGTACTAATGTCCTCTTTGATGTTAAATGGATTTCAGTATATAAGAGCATTAATAAACCATTCAAGTCAATAAAGCATGAAATTGACATCAAGCTTTGAAAAAGCTCAATCAAGTCAAAGTCAAGATCTACAAAGTAAGTCATCCAAGTCAAAGTGAAGATGTACAATCAAGTCTCAAGAAGCTCAAATTCAAGTGGAAGATTAAGCTTCATCTAGAATCAAGCATTGGAACCCTACATAGATGATCCAAGATCAAGATAGAAGTCTCTCAAGAAGGTTTTAAAAGTTTTATTTTTGTCTTTTGAGAGTGTTTAAGACTTTTGTAAAAAGTCCTCAAAGTTTGGAAGTTAGATGCTTAAAAGCCTAGATTGACTATAATTGAATATCAATCTAAAGACCTAAAAATATGAAAAAACCTTGTGAAAATTCTTAGCCTAAAGGTTATAACCCTGTGTATGCCTAATAATTTTGATGATAACACATTAATGAAATGATCATTTTGGTACTAATGTTTTTATGAAGTTTATATAAAATTCAGATTACAAGAATATTAACCTAACATTCAAAGCATGATGTATCAAAATGTCTCTACATCTCCAAGATGAACCATCAAGGAAAAACTTTCATGTACAAAGATGAATTCAAGATCATACTCAAAGTCCAAGTTGGATCATGAATAACAATAAAGATTATGAAGACATACTCAAGTTGGAAGATCCAAGGTCAAGCTGAAGACTATCTTTCAAGAAGGTTTAACGTCATTTTGATTTATTTGAAAGAGTCTAGGACTTATGTAAAAAGTCCTCAATAATATGAAAAGTTGAAATGCTCAAGTACCTAAATTGACCTTAGGAATCCATTACTTAATTGCATATCATTCTAAGGTCCTATGACATTTTAAAATATTATTAAAATCATATTAAAAGAAAGCCAAAAGACCTAGGAAATCATTCCAATCATTATAGTCTTTTAAGGATGAGTTTTTTGTGAAAAAACGGAGGACTCGTTGATGAGTGAAACTGTAGTCTCAGCACTCATCGACGAGTGAGCTAACAGTAGCTCTGAATTGAATCTGGCAGCCCTACTCGTCGACGACTACTTCCAAGAACCAACTCCAACGGCTAGTTTTTAAATGGCCAAATTCGCATTAAATGCAATTCCAATGGAACTATTGATCATTCACCTATAAATTGAGTTCATTTATGAAAATCAAACAATTATTGAACTACCATTGATCATATCTTTAAGTTACATTCAATTCTCATCTAGATCATTCGTTGAAAACCTAGAAATCCTACCTCTCTATATTTGAGTTTTCAACTCCCATTCTTTTGATAGATTATTAGAAGTGCTTCAAGCTAAATCTCATCAGCTCATTAAGGAGAATTTGTAAAGATTAAAAGCTCTCTTCATTTGTATTGAAGAAAATCAAGAATCGAGGATTCTTAAAGCCTGATAGCTTTGTAAAGTCAAGAAAGGGTGTTCTCTTACATTGAATGAGCTTATCTCAACTTGCAAAGAAGATTATAAAGGCTTGATCTTAACCCTGGGAAAAAGTTCTTGCGATAGTGAAATCGTGTTGAATCCTTTGAGCCGGAGAGCTTGAGGTGGGGATTTAGGCAAGAGTGCCAAACGTCGAGAACAATCTGCTGTGTTTGCTCTCTTTTTCTCTTATCATTTCTTTATCATTGCATAACTAATTTATATTCCTTGTTTAATTAGTTTAATTTGAAATTCCGCAAAAGGAACTAGAAAAAATTTTAAATTTGTCATAGACCCTATTCACCCCCCCTTTAGGGTCCATTTATTGGGTAACAATTGGTATAAGAGCTTGGACTCTATAGATATTTGGTCTAACAACATTAGAGTAAAGATTTAAAATGGCAAATGTTTTTGTAACTGGATTAGGAGAGGGCCAATCGACTTCTAGGCCTCCATTGTTCAATGTAGAGAATTATAAGTATTGGAAAACCCGTATGATATACTACATCCAAGCTCTTGACTATAAGTGTTGGAGAACAATAGTCAAGGGCCCCTATATTCCTATGAAAACTGTTGAATGGATAAAATTACCCAAAATAGAGGAAGAATGGAATGAGTCCAATGTTAAACTCCTTCAAATCAATGCTAGAGCTATTAGTAATTTATATTGCGCTCTAAGCCCCAAGAGTTTAACCGTGTCTCGGGATGTGACTCATCTACGAAAATTTGGGATAAAATCCAAGTTACCTACGAGGGTACTAACCAAGTAAAAGAAGAGAAAATAGGAATGTTAGTTCATAAATATGAACTTTTTAAAATGGAAAAAGATGAATCTATTGGTAATATGTTTACTAGATTTACCAAGATCTTGAATGGATTCAAGGCACTTGGAAAAGTGTATTCCAATGCAAAAAAATGTAAGGAAGGTGCTTCCATCTCTACCGAAGCATTGAGCTCCAAAGGTGACTGTAATTCAAGAAGCAAAGGACCTCACCAAATTGGCTATAGACAAACTCTTTGGTTCTCTCATGATCCATGAGATCATAATGAAAGACCAACAAGAAGATGAACCAAGAGCAAATAAGGGTCTAGCCTTGAAAGTCTCTCAAGTGGATGTGAGTGATGAAGAAAAAAGTGAGGATGATGAAGATGTCACCCTCATGGCTAGAAGATTCAAGAAGTTCCTAAGACATAAGAACTTCAAGCAAAGACCCTACAAGAAGGAATTCAACAAAGAAATCTCAAAGGGTGAATCAAGTAAGAAAGACCCGATAATTTGCTTCGAGTGCAAAAAGCCGGGACATATCAAGATGAATTGTTCCCAACTCAAGAAAAGCAAACGATTCAAGAAGAAAGCCATGAAGGCAACATGGGATGATTCCGAGTAAAGTGGCTCAGAAGACTCAAGTGATGAGAAGTTGCTAACCTATATGTCTTATGGCACTTGAAGATGATGAGGTAAATTCTTCCCCAAATGATACTCTTTCTTATGAAGATATTAGGGAAACTTTTGATGATTTGTTTATTGGATTAAGAAAAATTGCATCCAAAATCAAAAGTCTTAAAAAGGAAAATGCATCGCTTTCAAAACAAATTGAAGTTTTGCAAAAAGAAAAGAATGATTTACTAAAGGAAAATGAGTCTTTAAAAATTAAGGAAAATCTTCCCTTATCTCAAGACTCATCTAATGAATGTGACGAGCTTAAAATTAAAGTCAAAGATTTAACTAGCACTATCCTCACATTCACAAATGGTCCAAAAAAATTAGAAAGATTAATAGGCCAACAAAGACGTGTTTTTGGTAAAGCTGGACTTGGCTATAACCCTTTTGCTAAACAAAAGAATTATAAAAACTTCTTTACCAAATCATCTAGTTTATTAAAGACTCCTTCTAGTGCATTTTACACTTATTATGGGAAGAAGGTAGTTAGGAAGGTTTGGGTTCCATAAAGAATATACCCTCCCTAGACTAACCATGTAGGACTCAAAATGGTTTGGGTACCATAAAGATTTACATAAATTTCTCTTGTAGGTATGCCTCAAGTGAAGATCGTCCAAGTCAACATGGTTCTTGGATAGTGGTTGTTCAAGGCATATGATCGGAAACAAGAAGCTCTTTATCTCAATCACTCCTAAGGAAGGAGGGCATGTGACCTTCGAAGACAACACAAAGGGGAAGATCATTGGTATAGGTAATGTTGGTAAGAACAACTCAATTTTTATTGACAATGTTTTACTTGTTGATGAATTAAAGCATAATATTATTAAGCATAAGTCAACTTTGTAATAAAGGTCTTAATGTATCATTTAAACCCAATTTATTCATAATTAAAGATAAAGTCAATGTTAATACTTTATTCATAGTACATAGGAATGAGAATGTGTATAAAATTGAATTTGATGAATTACCTTATCAAATATATGATTTGTTTCTTGACTATGAATGAAATTAGTTGGCTATGGCATAGGAGACTAGGTTATGCTAGTATGAATCTTCTTTCAAAATTATCTAGATATGAACTGTAAAAGGTTTACCTAAAACAAAGTTTTCTCTAGATAAATATGTGATGCATACCAATTAGGAAAATAAATCGAAACATCTTTTAAAAAGAAGAAAGAAATTTCAACATCTAGACTTCTTGAACTCTTGCATATGGATTTGTTTGGACCTAATGAGGTTGCTAGCTTAGGTAGAAAATTATATGCATTAGTTATTGTTGATGATTTCTCTAGATATACTTAAGTGTTATTCTTAGCTCATAAAGTGAAGCTCCTATATTATTTGCTAAATTTTGTAAAAGAGTTCAAAATGAAAAATAATATTCCATTAATAACATGAGAAGTGATAAAGGTGGAGAATTCAAAAATAAAGAACTTGAATTATTTTATGAAGAAAATGGATTTAATCATAATTTCTCCGCACCAAGAATACCTCAACAAAACAAAGTTGTAGAATATAAAAATAGGTCTTTAAAAGAAATGAGTAGAACAATGCTAAATGAACATAAGCTACCTAATTACTTTTGGGCCGAAATTATAAATACTTCATGTTATGTAATTAATAGGGTTGTAATAAAAAACAAAATAAATAAAACACCTTATAAACTTTGGAAAGGAAGATCACGTAATAGAGGATACTTTAAAGTATTTGGTTGTAAATGCTTCATACTTAATGACAAATACCATTTAAAAAAATTTGACCCTAAATCCAATGAAGGAATCTTCCTAGGATATTCAACAAATAGTAAAGCCTATAAAGTGTTTAACAAGAAAACACTATTTGTTGAAGAATCTATCCAGGTAGTATTTGATGTGTAACGCCCGAACCTAGGAAACAGGGGTAATTTTGACATTTTTTACATTTAAAGTAAGGATATGGTTTTATCAAAAAAAATTATGAAATTAATCTTTTGAAAATGTGCCTAAAATCTTTAATTTTAATATTACCCTTGGACCACAAGAGAAGCCTTGAAATATACAGAGGGTAGTTTGGTCATTTCATCTTTTTAGGAAGAAATAAGAAGAGAATGTGAGTTCTCTTCTCTTTCTCTCACTTTCTTTCTTTATCTTTGCTTCTTCTCTCTTCCTCCCATTTCACTCTTGCCCTCCAGAACCGATCACTATCGCCGTCTTACCGCCAGCCAAATCCAGTCGTCGGCCAGCCACAGTTTCGCCACCGGCCAACTGCAGTTTTGCCCTCGGCCAATTGCAGTTTTGTCGTCGGCCAGCCCTAGTTTGGACCAAAACTTACCCCAAAACCCTCTTTAAACCCTAAATTTTCATGGTTTTCTTAACTCTTATCAAAAGCTAGTGTTTGAGGGAAACTTTTGGAAGCCAAAAGACGCCAATTATTGGTAACTATCATCAACCCAAACTTATTATCTTCATTCTTGAGAAAATTTGGTTAGTATAAGAAATGTTTGATTTTCATTATATGGTTTCTTGCATCTAAATCTTTCCTTAGGGTGTTGTGATGATTGAGAAAATGTTTTATTTTGATGTAAAGGGTTGTAAAATTGAAAATGGGTTAAATAGTGTTTATGCTAAAACCATAATTTGGGGCTTTGTTATAAATCAATTATTTTGATAAAATTATAAATGTCTAATTGAGTGCATAATAGGATGAAAAATTATTTTTATAAAATTTTACAAGTGTATTATGGTTTAAAAGTATTAAAGGTATTATGGAAACTTTCGAAAATGCCTTAACATGAAATTTGAAATGAGTTTACTTCTATTTAAATGCATCTAATTTTAAATAAATCCTTGTGAAATTGAATTTGGAAAGACTCGAATGGTTGTATATGTGTTATGCTTTAAGAAGGGACTTGTTACCAGAAGTTGACTCGGGGAGCTCCGGTGCTAGCTAGATTTATCCGATCAGGTGAGTGAATACCTACTATAGAAATATTATTTAAATGAAGATTTTGAACTCGTAAATATGTTTATGGAAACATGAGTAGTATTAATACATGTTTATGGAATCATAGGCATTACGAATACAAAGGAAGTGAGTATGATTATAAAATGCTTGGTGGTATGAATATGTGTATGTAAGTATTTCTACAAATTAAGAATTATGTAAAGAAAGTTATGATAAAAGCCAAGTATCTTGAAAATTACTCAAGCCCTGGGAATAAGGCTACCTATAAGGTAAGCGCCTAGATGGAAATGTGATGTACTAGGAATAAACTACATGTAAGGTAAGCACTCAGACAAGAGATGTTATGCACTGGGAATAGTGTTAGACATGATGCCTAGAAAAGTCATTTAGATTGTAAGATTCTTATTAATTTGATTAATAGAGACTTCTTCTTTATCTATTGTGTATTCATTACGGGTAATTGACCATGATCATTAGATGATCTATACAATATGAGATATCGATAAAGGTCCATAGGATATATTGTAGGAAAGCTATATGATGGGACTATCACAGGCAGATATAGCTTTCAAGTTTCTTATATCTTATATAGTCACAGCTATGGGTGAAGCTAGGAACTTCACTTATATTGCTGCCACAATACTAAGATGTTCTAAATAGTTGAGATGTAATTCTATCTCGAACTATTGTAGTGGAGACTACACATCAGCATATGGGTGCTTAAATGTACACTGACTGATTGCATGCAATGAGAGACCTCTTGCATAAATATACTATCAGATATTTGGTCTCTCATTCACATTGAATAGTTTCAATGATCCTTAGATCTGATGAGTTCATTTATAACTGAGCAGTAATCTGACTGTTTTGATTCCACCAAAGTACTCTCTACCTTAGGGATTACGATACAGTGACAGTTAGATAGTCAGAAAGCTGTTTGAGTCATGATAAATTTCAAACAAGAAATCCATAATCATTAATTTGAGAGATTATCCAAGTTCCACGTAAAATAGTCGATTACGCTTAAATCATGCCCAGGTAATTTTGAAATAAAATAAGTTCAAAATATATTTTTATTAAAATATATTATACTTATAAAATGTTTTTATCAAAATGTTTTATATGAGAAAATGTTTCTCATGGCTTAATCAGAAGTCTTGGAAACCCGGATGATGTGCAATGGGCTATGAGTTATATAGTATAAATAATCTCAAAGGCTCATTAAGGATAATGTAATTGGAAGAATCAATTGAATTAAAAGTTCATGTGGCAGGATCCGTATTGGTTAATGTTCTTACACGGGGAACATGAATATCTCACGTCACTTACAATTCCGATGTAATTCCTGTTTAAGGTCAATGGGATAACATTGGGTAAGTTAGGGTGAGAATGTCCCAGAGCAATCTGTGGAGATGCTCACATTAGATATACAAACTCATTTAATTGATTAAATGTTAATCAATTAATAAAAAGATTAAATGTTAATCACTTTTAAATAGATTAAATGTTAATCACTTTTAAATAGATTAAAAGTTAATCTATGGTTTAAATTAATTGTTAATTTAAATTAAAGGATAATAATAATGGTTATTTAATTAACACAAAATCAAGGGAAATGGGTTTGACCCATATCCATAAAACCCAAGCATAAGTGGACCTTATAGGTGGGCCTAAGCCCATGGATAAAATCTTATGGGTGGGGCGCCCACTTAGGGTTTCCTAATTGGATAGGATTGTGTTGGTTAAATAATCATTAAACATTAACTCCTAAATTTATGGGATTAGATTCCAATCTTGGAAATTAAGAAACAAAAGAGATAAAGTTTGACTTTAGTCAAAACTTGGAGATTAAGCTCCCTTGGCTCACGCCCCCTTGAAGCTCATGCCCACCCCTTTGGAGATTTCCTAATTGGATTAAGATTCCTAAAACTTAGGAAGTTGTTGGGATTCCTAGAATCTAGGAATTAGTTACAACCCTTTTAATTATGGAATCCTTTTAAGAAAATGAATCCCAAATTAGAAGGTTTGTAACAACTAATTAATTAAAAGTCTATTATTTAGAAACTCTCTTTAATAAGGAGGTTTCTTAATTGGATTAGGATTTGAATTTATTCAAAATCTATATAATACCCAACACCCCAAAAATGTGACGAAGAATTCATTATCGATTTTTTCCCCTCTCCAAAACCGTGAGCCTCTCTAGAGGGAGTTTTCACTCCCCTCAATTTTCATGAGCCCTTTGGGATTGTTCCAAGTTGATTAAAGGCTTAGGGTTTTGAACCCTTAGTTTTTGGGTGACAGATAGTCTACACCAATGTCTCTTTTTCTTCTCTTTGTTTCCTCAAGGCCAAGGAAAGATTCAAAGGCTTTGCAGGGATAGCGAAGAATAAGGATCGAGCTTCAAGTATTTCTTCGAGAAATCTCTACAAAAAGTTCTGACGGTTCAAGTTGGTTTTTGCTTCAGCGGTAAACATCATTCACCGAGGTAATATGACTAAAACTTATAGATAGTATTAGTTGCTTTCAATGGTGTGAAGATCCTTAGGATCCAGTTTTCCGCATAATTTTTTATCTGGATTCCCTTCAAGTGGTATCAGAGATCATGGTTAGGGAGTATTTTTTTTTTTTTATTTTAAAGGATAATTAAATAAATGAATTAATTCATGAGATGAATTTAATTTTATTTATTTAATGATGCTCATAGTTTTTGTTTTTTATTTGTTCATGAGATGAATAAATAAATAATTATTTTTATTATATTATCGAATGACATTTGATAATGATAATTAAATAATTTTAAAAACTATTATTATATGTGATATAATTATTTTAAAAATAAATAGTTTATTTTGAAATTTTATTTTAAATAATTTGATAATTTAATATGTATTTATTAATTGCTTAAAATAATTAATGAATAATTTTTCTTATAAATAGAATTTATTTGAAAATTTTAAAAACCCTGTTTTATGATGAGATCATATTTAGGATTTTCGATTCTCTTAATTTTTTATTTTGATCTTGGACAATAGTAGAACCAATCTTTATGAAAGGATCTTGCATTCAAGTAAAGAATAAAATATGTAGAGATTTAAGAAAATTCTATCTTATATTTTAAAAATAATTTATGGAAATTTTTTTATGGAAAATACAATAGTTTTATTCTTCGGGTTTTGATCTATTTAAGATATAGATTTTATCGAGCAAATTGATAATTGTTATCAAATTTTAAATCTTTTTAAATCTCAGAAAATTACTCCATCGCCATGTTGCATCTAATTATATGAGATTATAGTTATGGTTCAAATTTATTTTATGATAAATTGTTTATCATGCATTCATATTAGAGAATAATATGTAGTAGGTTTTGGTAATCTGTAAAGGGCAGATTCATTCGGTTTCCTTGGAATGGGCGAATGGATTACTGGTTTCCGTAATGCCATTTAAATTTCATATTATGCATTGGTGGAGATGCTGTTAAGGAGGATGCTGCGATGATGATCTCGATAAGATGATCAAGGAAGGAATTGCGAAGGAATTTGCAAGTTACCTTTATTCTTATCTTATTCTCCTACATTCATGCATTTTTTTTTACTGACCCATAACAATTAATCTCATATGAAGTTTATTATTGTTTAATTATCATGAGATGATATTTGTTTATTTTATCATGAGATGATATCTGTTAATTTTGTTTGATTATTCTGTTGAAATAATTAGCCTAATATATAATGTGTATATAAGACTGGGGACAAGTTCCTAAGTATTATGATCTTCTACCATACACTATGTGATTTTATAGTGGGGAGTGTGAGTAAGCTAACAGACCAAAGCCGGACCCAATCTCTCTCACCTATGTGAAAACATGGTGAAAACTTCATAAGCAAATAGTGGAAACAATAATGTCAAAGCGTGAGCTTTCATTAGGTGTTTATTAGGCTGATGGTAGGTGGACACATGAATAAGAGATGTCATACAATAACGCCAAAGCGTGAGTATAACATTCCTTATAGATCAAACAGAAGATCGAATGCTCCAAGATTCACAAGATGAGATCTGTGAAAATGGAGAAGATAGTTTCTATCTGCCTATTCAAGGCGATGTGATATTGTGCCCAAATGCAAGATTACATTAAGCCAGTGTCTAGGTATTCAATGCCAATTGAAACTTCGTAAATTGACAATACTATTAGAAACAGACCAATAATCTAATAGTAATTAATGAATTCAATAGATCCCTAATTCTATCCTATTTGTCATTTGATTAGATCATGACAGGCCTTCACCCTATGACTGAAATTCTTCATGATGAGAAGTTAGTTGGAACTAACTATGTAGACTGGGAATTTAGGATACACCTGGTACTCTCTGCTGAAAAGCTTACCTATGGTTGTCCCGGATTCAACACCAGATTTGTTGGCTGAAGCTGATTTATGGAATCCTTCTAATCAGACAACAAGAGATTGGGTGTTAACATCATTATCCAATATCCTATATAATAATCATAAGGATATGGATAATACTTCTGACATTTTACAACACCTTCATGAGATGTTTGGTGTAGAGAATAAGTCTACCAAATAAACATCATTAAGGTCTCTTCTTACCACCGAGATGAAAGAGGGAACTTCAAACGGTGAACACGTCATGAAGATGATTGGTTTTATTAAAGAACGGAAGATGTAGATCATATCACCAAAATCAATACTACTCTATAGTCACTCCCTCAGCCATTCAACTTATTTGTAGTGAATTATAATATAAATAAGTTAGAGATGACTCTTAGTGGGTTACTAGACTCACTGTTGGCTGTGGAAGATGAGATCAAAAAGGATATTGATGATAAAAATTTGTTTGTTGAAAGACCTATACCTGTCATAGTGTCTGAAAAGGAAAGGAAGAGAAACAAGGGTAAAGGAAAGTTTAAAGACAACTGGGGTAAGGTAAAATTTACCAAAGGTTCTTCAGGTGATACTGGCAAAGAAAACAAAGGCAAGGGAAAGTGTTTCTACTGTGGTAAAATAGGTCACTGGAAGAGGAACTATAGGACTTACCTCGCAACTCTTAAGAAGGGTCGTGCTAGTATTCAAGGTATAAGATGCTTTGAAGTACTATTTACTGATAATTCAAACTTTCTAGATGGTTTTCCTATTTCATGGTGCATGGATTCTGAATCCACTATTTATGTTTACAATTGGTTGCAGGGATTCAAGGAAACTAGAAAACTGACAAGACAGGAGTAGAGGCTTAAAGTTGGCAAGGGTGCCAAAGTTGCAATCAAGTCAATAAGCGGTTTTACTCTTTACTTACCTTATGGAAAGACAATAATTTTAGAAGACTGTTTTTATGTGCCTTTTGCACACGGAAATTTGATTTCAGTATCTAGACTTTTACATTGTGGATTCTCTATCGTTTTTAATTCAATTGTTGAAATTAAGAAAGATGGAATGGTCTTGATTACTGGTAATCTCATTAATGGTCTTTATTTAATATTCCCTTTGGTAAATAATGAATGTCTACAAAGTAACAATGCCTCATTATCTAAAATGTCTGGTATGAAGAGACAATGTGCAAAGTCTACTTATCTTTGGCATAAGAGACTTGGTCATATTAATCTTAATAGGATCAAGAGGTTGGTAAAGATGGTCCTCTTGAATTCCTCAAGATAGAACCACTCCCTACTTGCGAGTCTTGTCTCGAAGGAAAGATGACCAAGAAGCCTTACCCTTAAAAGGTAGGAAGAGCTGAAGAAAAGTTGAGACTCATACATAGTGATGTATGTGCTCCATTTAACATTGTTGCATGAGGGCAATACTGGTATTTTGTCACATTTACCGATGACTATTCTAGATATGGATATGTCTATTTGATATAACACAAATCTAACACCGTTGAAAAGTTCAAAGAATTCAGATTAAAAGTTGAGAATCAAACAGACAAATCCATAGAGACACTTCGATCAGATCAAGGTAGTGAATACCTCACAAATGATTTTATGGATTACTTAAGGGATAATGGGATTATCTCGCAATGGTCAAGTCCTACCTCACCTCAACAAAATGGTGTTTTTGAAAAAAGAAACTGGATCTTATTAGATATGGTTCACTCTATGATGAGCCATGCCGATGTACCTTCCTAGCTTTAGGGGTATGCTTTACAAACTGTCATTTACATTCTGAACCGGGTTCCTTCTAAGTTTATACCGGTTACACCCTATGAATTGTGGACTGGGCGAAAACCTAGTTTACAACATCTAAGGGTATGGGGTTGTCCTGCACATGTTCACAAACTCAAACCCACTAAGTTGGAATCTAGAACAGAGACATAAAACTTTGTAGGACATCCAAAAGGAAACTAAGAGTTTCTATTTCTATTCCAAGGCTGACCAAACAATAGTTGTTAGGAATCATGCCACTTTCTTGAAGAAAGAAATGGATCTTCTTAAGAAGGTTGAATTTCATGGGATGAAAGACAACTCAACCAGTGCCCAAATTGAACTTAATCCTTCCATTATTGATTCTTCGAATTCCGTTTCACTGAGAAGGTCTGAAAGAGTTTCTAGACCTCCAGATAGACTTTAGTATTATAATAATGAGGTTTATCTAGTTACCCCTGATGATGAGAATACAGATCCTAATAGTTATCAGGAAGCTACATTAGATGTAGATGCATCTCAATGGAATAAAGACATGAATGCTGAAATAGATTCCATGTATGACAACGACGACTAGACTTTAGTAGATCTACTAGATGGTATAAGGCAAATTGGATGCAAATGATTTACAAAAGGAAGAAGGGTGCCGATGATAAAGTGGAGACCTATAAAGCTAGACTTGTCGCAAAAGGTTACACTCAAATTCGAGGAGTTGATTATGAGGATACTTTTTCACCTGTAGCTTGGCTCAAATCCATCAGGATATTGCTAGTTATAGCTACACACCATGACTATGAGATATGGCAAATGGATGTCAAAACTGCTTTCCTTAATGGAATGTTAGATGAAAACATCTATATGAAGCAATCAAAGGGCTTCATTGCTCCTAACCAGGAGAACATGGTATGCAAGCTTAAGAAGTCGATATATGGTTTGAAACAAGCTTCTAGAAGCTGGAACCAAAGATTTGATCTTTTGATCAAAGAATTTGGATTCCAAAAGAATTTAGAGGAATCTTGTATATACAAGAAGGACAGTGGGAGAGCGATAGTATTCCTAATTCTTTATGTAGATGACATCCTACTTATTGGGAATGATGTAGGGATGTTGTCATCAGTCAAGATTTGGCTTTCTCAAAATTTCTCATTGAAAGAGTTGGGAGAGGCATCCTATATTCTCGGAATAAAGATTCTAAGAGATAGGAAATGCTGAATGTTGGGATTGAGCCAAACTTCCTAGATTGACAAGTTTTTCTAGGTACAATATGAGTAATTGTAAGACAACTCTCATTCCTCTTAGACATGGTGTCACTTTGTCTAAAAAGATGGCCCCTACATCAGCTGATGAAATCAAGCAGATGAAGAGGTGCCCTTATGCTTTGGCAGTTGGGAGCCTCATGTGTTCCATGCCATATACTAGACCGGATATCTGTCATGCAGTGGGAGTTGTTAGTCGGTTCCTAAGCAATCCAAATATCAGATAATTGGACTGCTGTGAAGCACATCATGAAGTAACTTAAAAGGACTAGGGATTATATGCTTACTTTTCACTTAGAGGAAGTATCTTCTCATTAATGAGATTATTGAGAGGCGAGGTATTATTGTTACAAAGATTAGGTCTCAACTTAATGTTGCTGACCCGATAACTAAAGCTTTATCAGATAAAGTATTTGTAACACACTTAGATAGTATGAGATTGAAATCTATGACACAGTGACTTTGAGGGCAAGTGAGAGATTGTTAGACATTATGCTCAGAAAAATCATTTAGATTGCAAGATTCTTATTAATTTGATTAATAGAGACTTCTTTTTTATCTATTGTGTATTCATTATGGGTAATTGACCATGATCATAAGATGATCTATACGATATGAGATATCGATAAAGGTCCATAGAATATATTGTAGGAAAGCTATGTGATGGGACTATCACAGGCAAATATAGTTTTCCAGTTCCTTATACCTTATAAAGTCATAGCTATGGGTTAAGCTGGGCACTTCACTTATATGGCTGTCACAATGCTAAGATGTTCTCAATAGTTGAGATGTAGTTCTATCTCGAACTATTGTAGTGGAGACTACACATCAGCATATGGGTGCTTAAATGTACACTGACTAATTGCATGCAATGAGAGACCTCTTGCATAAACATACTATCAGATATTTGGTCTCTCATTCACACTGAACAGTTTCAATAATCCTTAAATCTGATGAGTTCATTTATAACTGAGTAGTAATCTGACTGTTTTGAGTCCACCAAAGTATTCTCTACCTTAGGGATTACGATACAGTGACTGTAGAGCCCCGAAACTTTTGTATATGTCTTGGAATGTGTGTCAAGGCATTATGCTTTGTAATCTTCATTTTCCATAACATGAGAATTTGGAAACCTTTAAGAATTTTGCAAGAATGCTATAAAATAATTAAATAAAATATTTATTAATGTGTCATAGCCTTTGAAAGGTCCTAGTCATGTTTAGAATAGGTTAGAATAGAAGTGGGATAAGTCCAACTAGTGGATTGAGTGAAAAATGGACTTGGTGTCAAAATTTACAAATCACCGATCGCTCGGTCCAAAGTAGCGATCGATCGGTCCAAAACCAATCGATCGGTATCTGTCGACTGGTCCAAAATTTTGTATGGGGAAAAATTCCAAAGAAGTGATTTTTAACCGAGAGCTTGGTCAGAAACACCGATCGCTCGGTAAGCGACCGATCGCTTAGTCATAACCACTGATCGCTCGGTCTTTCGCGTTTTGCAGAAATTTCATTAAGGGCTTTTTTGTATTTTGGGCGTTACACCCTTGCCTATAAGGGCTTGCTCGAGCCATGGGTCCCCATTCACAACACTTAGGAATATTTTGAGAGAGAGTGAGAGAAGAAAAAGGGGTTTTTAACCTAGGGTTTCAACTTGAGAGAAATCAAGGGTTTAAGAACCCTAGATCATTCCAAAGGCTTGGATTCTTCAAATCCAAGGCAAAGTACATGAGGAGCACATTCCCCAAGCTCGACAGCAATCCCACGCACGTGTTGAAGGGTTTTCTTCCCCTATTCAAGGTCAGTACCCTATGCTACCCTCCTAGTCATTCATCTTCCTCTTTTCTTTCCTTTTTAAGGTTTTTCCCCAATTTCTAAGTATATTAATGAGATGGATTGTATGTGTGGAGATGGATGTTGGGTGATGGATGCCATGTGGATGTTGTGATGAATGAAATGGGGAGGGTATTTCACTAAATAATGAACACACAATGGATGAATTGGATGAATCATTAATCAAGAAAAACATGATTTAAGGCATACGGAAATTTCTAGGGTTTATGATAGTGTGATTATTCGCTTTTTATAACGGCATGAATATTTTGTGTTGAAATGAATGCTATTTCATGTATTCTTGAATTTCAAATGTCACGTTTATTTCTAAGCTATAGCATGTACACGACTTCACGAGCACGGCATGCATGACATGGTTTATCGGTGTTTTTCAAGACAAGGGTTTTATTCTCAATTTACGAACACCATGACAAGGCCAAACATAAGGGTTGGTAAATAGAGGTAGGGCAGATCTTAAGATATGTTTTGCCTCGTTTTTGACAAGAACAAGAACAAGCATTGCAAATGAGGAAGTTTACACTTCCCTCCCTTCAAGATTGTAGAAGGGGTTCTATACCACCCTCCCTCGCAAGTGCATCTCATCAAAAGAGGGGGTTCTATACCACCCTCCCTCGTAAGTACATCTCATTAAAAGAGGGGGTTCTATACCACCCTCCCTCACAAGTGCATCTCACAAGCTACATGAGCATGTTAAGTTTCCAAGCAAGCAAGCATGAGTACAAGCAAGAACACAACATGACATGCATGACAAGACAAGCATGACCCCACAAAACAAGCAAGACAGAACATGACAAGACAAGTTTTTTAGAAAAGTGTATTTTAAGTCAAGTCAAGCACATAATGATTTCAAGAGTTTTTCTGACTTTGATGTGATGCAAGCATGAAATATAAACTATTTGCTTTCCTGTTAATTATATGAACAACATCCTACTTTATTATGTTATTATTATGATATGACTGTTGGTTAGTATTTGGTACCCGCTGAGTATTCCATGCTCAGCCATACGTCTCATGTCGGTAGGTGATAGCGGACCAGCTGCTCCTTTTGACATTTGTGCTCCTGGCCCATGGGTGGAGGAGTACATTGAGGAAGTCCCTACGGATGAGCCTCAGGTAGAGGGATATTATTAGGTGATAGATCCTAAGTGAGTGTGGGTGAGCATGAGAGAATTATACCCATGTATTTTGGTGGGCATGTCCGCACCTTCTTCATTTTGATTTTTTCTTTTGTATAAACTTGGACTATATATATACAAATAGGGTTTTTTGTTAGACTTCCGTTGTGCCATGTCAGTTTATGCTTCCGCTATTTTATCCTCTTTTGTATATGCTTCGAGTGTTTTGCAGGATGGTTTGTCAAGCAGGTCATGTAGGTCATGACAAGTCGTCCAAGATTTACTCTAACTCATAGGGTGAGTTTTGGGTTGCGACAGTGATAGTTGGATAGTCAGAAAGCTGTTTGAGTCATGATGAATTTCGAACAAAAAATCTATGCTCATTAATTTGAAGAGATTATCCAAGTTCCAGGTAAGACAATCGATTAAGCTTAGATCATGCGTAGGTAATTTTGAAATAAAATAAGTTAGAAATATATTTTTATTAAAATATATTATACTTATAAAAAGGTTTTTATCAAAATGTTTTACATGAGAAAATGTTTCTCATGGCTTAATCAGAAGTCTTGGAAACCTGGATGATGTGCAATGAGCTATGAGTTAGATAGTATAAATAATCTTAAAGGCCCATTAGGGATAATGTAATTGGAAGGGTCAACTGAATTAAAAAGTTCATATGGCGGGATCCGTATTGGTTAATGTTCTTACACTGGGAACATGGATATCTCACGTCACTTACAATTCCGATGTAATTCCTATTTAAGGTCAATGGGATAACATTGGGTAAGCAAGGGTTACAATGTCCCAGAGCAATCTGTGGAGATGCTCACATTAGAAATACAAGCTCATTTAATTGATTAAATGTTAATCAATTAATAAAAAGATTAAATGATAATCACTTTTAAATAAATTAAAAGTTAATCTATAGTTTAAATTAATTGTTAATTTAAATTAAAAGATAATAATAATTTTTATCTAATTAACACAAGATAAGGGGAAATGGGTTTGACCCATATCCATAAAACCCAAGCATAAGTGGACCTTATAGGTGGGCCTAAGCCCATGGATAAAATCTTATGGGTGGGGCGCCCACTTAGGGTTTCCTAATTGGATAGGATTGTGTTGGTTAAATAATCATTAAATATTAACTCCTAAATTTATGGGATTAGATTCCAATCTTGGAAATTAAGAAATAAAAGAGATAAAGTTTGACCTTAGTCAAAACTTGGAGATTAAGCTCCTCTGGCTCACGCCCCTTTGAAGCTCACGCCCACCCCTTTGGAGATTTCCTAATTGGATTAGGATTCCTAAAACTTAGGAAGTTGTTGGGATTCCTAGAATCTAGGAATTAGTTACAACCCCTTTAATTATGGAATCCTTTTAAGAAATGAATCCCAAATTAGAAGGTTTGTAACAACTAATTAATTAGAAGTCTATTATGTAGAAACTCTCTTTAATAAGGAGGTTTCCTAATTGGATTAGGATTTGAATTTATTCAAAATCTATATAATACCCAACACCCCAAAAACATGAAGAAGAATTCATTATCGATTTTTTTCCCCTCTCCAAAACCGTGAGCCTCTAGAGCGAGTTTTCACTCCCCTTAATTTTCGTGAGCCCATAAGGATTGTTCTAAGTTGATTAAAGGATTAGGGTTTTGAACCCTTAGTTTTTGGGTGATAGTCTACAACAACGTCTCTTCCTCTTCTCTTTGTTTCCTCAAAGCCAAGAAAATATTCGAAGGCTTCACGGGGATAGTGAAGAACAAGGATCGAGCTTTGAGTATATCTTCGAGAAATCTCTACAAAGAGTTCTGACGGTTCGAGTTGGTTTTTGCTTCACCGGTGAACATCATTCACCGAGGTAATATGACTAAAACTTGTAGATAGTATTAGTTGCTTTCAATGCTGTAAAGATCCTCAGGATCCAGTTTTCAGCATAATTTTTTATTTGGATTCCCTTCAAATAGGCCTACGTAAAATGTAAGCACCTCGGTAGAAAGAGTATGCACTGGGAATAGGGCTACATATAACGTAAGCGCCCAGATGAGAGACATTATGGACTAGGAATAGGGCTCCTCATAGGGTTAGTGCCCAGGTATGCAGACATGCAACCAGTATGAATTTATATATGAAACGTAAGGGAATTCTACTTAATGATTTTGTTGAAATTTGGACTCACTATGAAGTATGGAGGAAATTATTGATGGTTGTAAATATTGTAAATGAAAATTTTAGAAGTGTGAGGATTATATTATGTTTTATTCAAATGAATTCTCTTATGAAAAGGTCTTACAGGTTATAAGATTTTGGAACCCTCTATTCTTAGAGGAGATTCTGCCGAATTTTTCCAAAAACTATTATGTCTAAATATCTATGTTTTATGAACATATAGTGGTCATTCATTTACTGAGCCATGTCTCACCCTGTTATTGCTCCCATTTTCAGAATAGTAGCCGTTTCTGGATAAGGAGAAGTCCTCTGAGTTTTTTTTTTGAGATCGTGCATCGGAGTCATCTTTGCGTCGGCTCAATCTAGGTTGCATTTTGTTTCTAGACTTCTAGACCTAGCACCCTCATGAGACTCTTGTAAATTTCAAACTATTATGATAGTGGATGTCTATCCACTTACTCGTTTGAGATGTATATATATAAGTACATATATGAGTATAATTTAGCCCATGACTTTTGGGATTAAAGAAGAATGTCTCATGTTTCAGAAATTTGTATAAATACAATGCTTTAGCAGGTTCATGATCAAAGATATATTTACCACTGGACAAGTTCCCAGTAGAGCCTTGCCTTGTGGGGTCCACTTTGTCCAATGGGGTCTACTCTATTTGAAGGGGTGTGACATTTAATGGTATCAGAGCATCAGGTTTTAGGTTCTGTAGACACCTGCACAGTATCTAGATACATATCATGGGTTCTAAGTTTAGTCTTATATTTTTTAGAGTTCATGAGGCATCGTGGTCGATCTCGTAGGATTTCTCGACAATTTAATGGTATCATACCTGAGACGGCAGTAGATTCCGCCTCTCAGATGCCAGTTTCTCCTCCAATTCCACCACCTGGGTTTCAGCAAGTAGCTGATATACTTGATCAACCTATTGTTGGACATATATGCCATCGAAAGCCAATTTCTATGTTGATTAGAGAAGCATCGTATTCACATAACCAACAATAAAGGGTATTTATAATAATTACTATCTCATTTGATGATGACATAAAGTTCCATAGGTAACATTGTAGGAAAATCATGCAAAGGTTGCGAAGGAGATATGATTTTCCAGTTCCTTGTAAACCTAATATTGTTCGAAGCCTCTAGAGTACTACTGGTTGGGCGTCGTACTTCATCATGGCTTGCACATGTGTAGTTCTATAAGATAGTGTGATGAATCTCATTCACAGAGAGTGTTGACTCTTGACTAACATTTGAGCATATGTAGCAAGTACATAATACTGAACGAGGTCACTAGTGGATACCCTATAGAATACACTATCAGATTGTATTAGGGTTATCCATTCGACAAATTATCCTTAGACTTGAGAGGTTAACATCTTCTTAAACATCTATCTATATAGCTTTAATGTGCCAATCGGGAATATCCAATTCATAGGACTAACTCTGGGTATGTTGAGTCATGTACATAATGTTTAGAGAAGTGTGTAAACACTCAATAACGAATCCACTACTCTTTAATTGGATATAATGATATTAAGGTGATACTTGTTGAATTGAACTGTTAAATCTAGTACTGGTGCTTTTCGATAAAATGGTCTTTATCGAAGTTGATATTTTTCAATATGGAAAAGTATATATATAAATATATATATGTCAGTTCGTTTCTAATGTTTCTTCAAAAGTTTTTTGGGAGTTCAGTTCAATGAAAAAGTATTCATGAGAAAGAGTTCTATTCATAAGCTAGGGACTAGACAATGGACTTGTTCCAATCCCGGAAGCTTACATGTGATATCGGATTGTGAAATGATTTATTTGTAAATATATTGTGAGATAGTACTTACAAGCAATTCTTTAATTTCTGGAGGTTAGTCACATTGTGTTAATGGACACTATTGTGATTGGTGGAAGTCCAGGGACATAAATAAAATTCTATGATCCTGATGGAGCTATAGCAAAGTGTTTCCTAGTAACAAGGCTTTAACCAAAAAGGTTAAGCACTTGGTCCCACAACCGGAAATAAGAGATCTCTTTAGATCCCACACACTAGGCCCTTCTCAAGGCTTTTAATTTAATTTAGAATTAAATTAATTAATTTCTCCATGTAATTCACTATATGGTATAGTGAAACCTTATAGGTGAAATCACATAAGATGTGATTAACCAAATGGGTAGGACCCATATGGGGTTTTGATAAAGATCAAAAGGTGACCAACAAGGAGTGTAATACTTCAAAAAGGGCGTGAGAGATATGTGGAGCCCACCTAGGGTGGGACGCCCCACTCTAATGTTAATTCTCTATTATCTTTAATTAAGTTGCTAATGGTTAGTTTCTGATTAAAGATTTGATTCCTAATTGGATTAGAAATAGATAAGGGAATTAAAAGGGGACTTCTAATTATATTAGAAGATTTTCTATTTTGATTTAATTGGAATTTCTATTTGATTTGCTTTGTGGATTTTCGGATTTGTATTTGATTATGAGAATCGATACAGTTTCAGTGTTTTGGCCATTACTCTATGACTGTAACTCCGATTGTAACGACCTGAATATTTTTAGAAATAAAAATATTATATATATTCAGTATATGACTGAATATTTAGTAATTCCTAGTATTACCTAAGTATATAAGTCATTACATTACTTAATTAGGTGATAATGGAGTATATTAAGCTTAATACATAAAGCTTAGTGTTAATATAGGTATTTAACACTAAAGTAATTTAATTAGGTGATAATGGAATATATATTAAGCTTAATGTATAAAGCTTAGTGTTAATTTGGGAAATTAACACTAAAGTAATTTAATTAAGTGATAATAGAATATATATTAAGCTTAATGTATAATGCTTAGTGTTAAAATAAGTATTTAATACTAAAGTAAATTGGATCATGACAAGTGGCAATATCCAAGGGTGGATGCCCATTTATTTAAGGAAAAAGTTGATCATGAGCTAAGAGGAGGACACATGGCAAATGCCACATGTCAATACCACAAAAAAGGGACGTCCAAGATTAACTGGGGTTAGAGTAAATTAACTATGATGAGTTAATCATGAGTTAATTAGTGGAGTTAAGAAAGTGTGATGATGATCATGTGGATTTAATCAAAGAAATATAAGAGGGATGAACCAAAGCTCACGCCCACTTTAATGACCCTAGGGGTGTGAACTCAAGTTAAGGAAGTTAACCATGGGGTTATGAACTTAGTTGATAGGGCATTAACCCTTAAGCCATGTACAATGTACACGCCCACCTTGGTGATACATGAATTGTGGTTAAAATAATTAGTTAACCATGAATGTAATCAATGAATTGGTGTGATACATGGACCATGATAAACATAGGGTTATACCACACATCAAACCATGGTTAGACCATGGGTTAAAATATATACCTTAGTTAAAAGAATGCTAGAATAAAAGAAATTATGACATTCAAGAACCAAAAGAAATGAGATAGACCAAAGGTCTCTTATCTAGAGAGTGATCCACGCCTATCCTTGTTAACTATGATTAAGTATGTCACCTTGGTTAGTTAAGTCACTTATCAAGCTTGGATATCCATGAATCCAATTTAATGGGTGAAGAGAATTAAATCTCATACTTTGAACAAGCTCACACCCAACCATGGTTAGTAATTAACTTAACCATGAAGGTAACTTGGGGGAAATAATCTAATTAATAGGATACATGTATTGTGGCTTTTATTAAATAACTTAACCATGAGTTAAAGTGAACTATGGTTAGGTTAGTGCATGTGCACAAGTGATACATGCATCATGGACTAGATAAACCTATTTAAGGGAATGTACTAATTTAATTGGATACATGAAAATAATATAATTCATGAATCATGAATTAATAAAGGGAATGAACCAAGAGTAATGACAAATGAGTGAACCTACATTTATTAGAGGCCAAAGCCTTGCCTATATAAGGAGACCCTACACGCCCATTTAGATGCTCAGTCCATGGTGACAACTTCTTGAGAGACTAGAAGACCCACACACCCACTTTGGTATTCACTTGGTCCAAACCATGAGGGGATAGTGAGAGAGCAAGGGAGAAAAAGAGGAAAGAAAGAAGAAATAAAGAAAGGAAAAAGGAAGAGAAAAAGAAGAAGAAAGAAAGAAAGAAAAGAAGAAAGGGATCGTGCCAAGCCCTACTTTGGTTTCAGTAAAAAGAGTAAGTTATATTCGATAATATTATTTTGAATAACATTTTAGAATGAAGGTTAGTAAGTTATATTCGATAATATTATTTTGAATAATATTTTAGAAGGAAGGTTAGTAAAGGCAAGTATTGTTAAAATAAGATGAAATAAGTAAGTTATATTAGATAATATTATTTTGAATAATATTTTAGAATGAAGGTTAGTAAAGGCAAGTATTGTTAAAATAAGATGAAATAAGTAAGTTGTATTCGATAATATTATTTTGAATAATATTTTAGAATGAAGGTTAGTAAAGGCAAATATTGTTAAAATAAGATGAAATAAGTAAGTTATATTCGATAATATTATTTTGAATAATATTTTAGAATGAAGGTTAGTAAGTAAAATTTTGAATTAATATTCTAAATAACGATTTAGAATAGAGGTTAGTATTTTCGAAATAAATACTATGAGAAGAAATGAATATTCTATTATATTCTGAATAATAAATTATTATTTGATGATATTATGTGGATATGTTGGAAAATAGTAAAATAATACTATGTTGATGCTATGTTGGAATGCTGAAAAATAGTAAAAGAATACTATGCTAAAAATAATAAATGTGATGCTATGGTAAAGTGCTAAAAATATAAAGTAATGATACTTTATTGTTATATTTTCTACGTATATGTCGCGACCCAAAATACCCCCTAGGAGTTAAGGATACCTTGACTCGTGACCGCCATATCATACCTCCAGTATGATACATAAGGCACACGTGGAAACCTATCAGAGTACCTGAATATACATAGCGGAAACGAAATACAATGCACAGCGGAAAATAAAATACTAAACATAGCGGAAGCAAAATGAATACTCCTATAACTTGGCTCAAGTAAGAACCAACAAGTATACATGTGTAAGAAACCCAAAAGTGGAGTGGACAAACCCCACACTCACATAACAAAATGACACAAGTTCTAAGTCGGTCGATCAACAGAAATCGAAGTCACGACTCCTATCTAAAGCACCATCGTCATGATAGTGATCCATGGAAGGCTCCGGGTCACGGTACTCTTCCTCGACCCAAGGTTCTTCGCCACACAAATCAAATGGAACCCGAGCACCTGCCGATCATAACAATATCGACTAAGCATGGAATACTCAGTGTGTACAAACTAATAACAATAAAGCGGTTAGGCATAGAGCATACAAGACATGGAGAATGAAATCCGTAATTTCCTTAAAGCATGGAAACCGTGAAAACGTATGCGAGATAATATTCAAAAACCAAAACTGTAACCGTGTGAGTCAATCGATAATCATAGCCTTATGAGTTCTTATGAGTTCATGGAATTACTTAGAGTCATTGTGATCCGTAGAGACATAGAGCATAGAGCAATAACCTTAGAGCATTTCCATAGAGCATAACCTTAGAGATCTTATAGCATTTCATTGTGATCCGTGGAGCTTGTGAGACGATCTTAGAGCATTATCATAGAGTTTCCTTGTGAGCATGGTATGATCCTTAGAGCTTGTGAAACGATCTTAGAGAAATCATAGAGTTACTTAGAATCATTCATTATTCGTCTTTTCGTGAAAAACCTTTGTTTGTACTTGGAGAAATCCATGGAAACCATCGGTTTATGCGAGACATGCGAGCATATGCACTTAATGAGAGAAATCATCGTATTTAAGCATAGAATCCCTTAGAGGTATTTTATCAAACACTTAGAGTGCATCATAATAGTAACCTTCATCCAAGTATATATATAATCACACCTTTCCATACATAAAATCAATACACATAGATAGGGCGTAGATAAGAAGAATCATAGTTAGTGACTAGTAGGATTGCAAGATTGTAGTAGAGTGTATCTACCTTAGAGAAATCAATGAGTTTGACTCCCAATGGTTGGAACAAGCAAGAACAGTGAGTTCGTGGTTGGAAAACACCAAATGGAAAGGAAGAACTTGATCTTCCACAAGCTTGAACGATCACCAAGTCCTCTCCTTCTTCTCTTCTTCAAATCCCTCAAAATAATGCACAAAGGGTTTGTGAAACCCTAAGGCACGAACCCAGCCCTTTTATAGGCAAAGGGTGATGGTTAAAGTCTTAAACACCCTTAATGAAGAAAATCTGCGTATGACCGATCGATCGGTGGTATGGACCGAGCAATCGGTGGCTTACCGGTCGATCGGTGTTATGAACGAGAGATCGGTCAAAAACACACTCTCTGGAATTTTTCCCCATACAAAAAAGTTAACCGTGCGACAGCTATCGAGCGATCGGTGGTTGACCGATCGATTGCAGGTAATGACCGAGCGATCGCTGCCCTGTTATGTCTGGACTGTTTTGACCATATCTTTTGACTCGCTCGTCGGATTTCGACGATTCAACTTGCGTTGGATCCGTCTTTCGAAAACGAACATTTCTGACGTTTTGGAATTTCCGATTTCTCCCTTATTTATTAATTAGACTACAAAAACGGCCAATTAGCTACGAAT